>CAUYON010132310.1:0-11833 GCA_963573935.1 Arctocebus calabarensis
GGCAATTTGATCTATTGAGCATAAATGATCCATCCTTATCAATTTGAATTTTATACACACAGGAAGGATATGTAAAGAATATAGCTCACATCAGCCCCTGGTCCACTCACAAGCTACTTTAAAAACACACTGTTTGGAAGATGACTGCTCCATTGCCCAGGGCTCACAGTCCGTGGCTGTCAATGTCGGAGTCACCTCCGTGTCCCACTGTTCCCCCATAGAGAAACCTGTACCTCCAGCTGGCACTCAGAAAATGAAGGGTTAGGGCCAGGCCGGTGGCTTATGCCTGAATCCTAGCACTTCCTGAGGCCAAGGCAGAAGGATTGCTTGAGGCCAGAGGTTGGAAACCACCCTGAACAAGAAACATTTCTTTAAAAAATAGGAACATTGGCCTGGTGTGGCAGCAACTGCTCCGTAGAGGCTGAGGTGGGAGGCCCTCCTGTTAGGAGGACAAAGTTGCAGTGAGCTATGATGAGACCACTGCACTATGGCCTGGGGGGCAGAGAGAGACCTTCTGTAGAAAGGAAAGGAGAGGGGAGGGGCGGGGAGGGGAGGGGAGGGAAGAAAGGGAGGGAGGGAGGGGGAGGAAGGAAGAAAGGGAGGAAGGAAAAAAGGGAGGGAGGGAAGGAGATTATTTAAGAAATTTGATTCATCACACAGGCACCAGAAATGATTAACTTTATTTATTATTAAAAGGGACTTTTAAAAATAGAGTAAAAAGATTTTAATGGTCTCGCTTGTAATACAAATGAAGCTCTCCTTCACTGAATGCCCACTTTTATGCTAGGCGTTTTCATTTGAGAATTTTCTTTCATCTTCACAAAACACTGAGAGTCAGGGTCTGATAAAGGGAAGCCCAGTTCCAGGGAAGAGCAATGACGTCCAAATGTCATGCGGGTGGTGGGTGACCTCGGAGTCTTTGCCCAGCTCACCTGAGTCCAGGCTTCTCCACGATGAAGGAGCAGACCAGGGTGTACTGACTCTGGAATAAGGTAGTCACGGGTCCAAATTGGTTAGAAGAAAACTCCCACTGGCCACAGATCATCCTGAGGAACGTGACCTTTCCGTGCCTGTGTGTCCCCTCATCAAACAGGGATAACGAAGCCCATCTTGAAGAGCTGTTGGGAGGACTTTCTGACTCTATTTGGCATTAAAGAAAGTATCAGCCTAGCATTTTTAGTATAGCAGCTGAAAACAAGTTGAAACAGTTCCCCCAAAGGTAGCTCGTCTGAATCTCCTTACTTTTTAAATCAGACAATCTGGTGAGAAAAAGGTAAATTTGTGATGAAGGAAAATGCAAAGAGTTTTAGGAATCACCCCCAAAATAATCCAAACTAAAGTATTTTATATAAACACAACAATAAAACTCTTAATTTTGACGCAGGCCATCTTAGCTTCAAGCTTCACTAAGGTACATGGTTCTGATGTACAAAAAGAAAGACAATAACTTAGAAATAGGAATTATATATATTTTTCACAAATTCCTTCAATGTATGTATTTTTTCATCTGAGTTGGTATCTTTCCCATATCTTTGTATTGTGAAAGGATCACATGTAATGTCAGTTTCTAAGTATTTGTAACGTCCAAGGGAGTGTTCTAAAATTCCACATAATTTGAGGTCACTTACCTTTAATAATAACTGTGCAAGAAATATTGAGTGTGACAAATTTAAGGAAAGTAGAAAGGTTTTCTAATTTTGATATATTTGAGACTCAATGGTCTTTATTTTGATGCTAGCATAAGATATTTTTCTATAAAAAAATTTCATATGTATATATAATTCATTTATACCCCAAACTTAGGCTTTTGCAAAACTGGTGTTCTTCAAACGTTATAGCAGTTCATAAGATCATATTTTAAACTTAAAAATTTGAAATCATGTTTCTCTTTCTTAAAGTTTTTGTCAGTTAAACTTCCACTACTATACACATTCTCAAAACAAATGTTTAGCAAAATTCAAAATATGCCATATAAACCCTTGATGTATCCAGCTTTGTTTTTATGCTTTTTCAAAGAGCTTTTATTCCCAGTTCACATAAGTAGAGCTATTGGGCTGAATAAACTTTATTTAATCTATAAATATGGTCTATGAATAAAACTTGATATGAATTACTTTGATTCAATGTAGTGGTTTGAGCCATAAAAAAGATTAAAAAAAAATCTATCTAAATGAAATAGGCACAGCTTTTTATAATTCGGCACTTCTCCCAAATCATGCTTAAAATATAAATTCAATGGTAAAAACACAAAAGAAACACACATTTTTATTATTGAATTTTTGAGACTTCCTGAGTTCTATCTAATTTTCTTTTAAAAACTAGGCTCTTACTAAGTTATACAAGAATATAAGGTATGATTTTCTGTCATGTGTACATGGTAATTACAGATTAATCCTGTTGAAAAATCTATGTATTATTCTGCCTACAGATATGGTGACTTTGCAACTGTTTGTCTTACGTAAAAATGTGTATTTAGGCTGTTTCTACCACCATCCGTATGCTTACCGTTACTTTTTTGGTTTGATCTTTTGATTGCCTTTAGCATTTCTACTTCCAGCAAAATACTTGGATTGGGAATCAGATTGCACTCTGCCAAGAAAAATGCAAATAAAGGAAAGGGCGCCAGTATGTAAGGCCTACCCTCAGTTTTCTATTCGGGATTTGGCAAGTTCATTATTATCCATCATCAAGCATTTCTCTCCTGCAAGTGGCCCCTGCTCTGCTTCCCTTGTGCTGTATTCATCTGAACCAGAAGAATGGAGCCCATTCTACACTCTGCTCTTTCCTGTCTTGTCCTGGTCAGCCAGGTATAAAATTATATTATTTTGACCTCTTAAGTATATCTAAACATCATTATCTTTTTTCTATTTCCACTGAAAAATGCTCCTGTTCAGAAAACGGGTGAGCCAAGGGCATCCTATTTATAGGTGTCATTTACATCATTACAAACTTTCCCCAACTTTAAGCATCCTGGACGCCCCAATGCCAGTGATCCTTCACCCTCCCTCCCTGTGCCCGTCAAGTACGCAGCGGCAAAATGGCACAGCCACACACATACCAAACACACTGTGCACGCCGCTGTTCAGCTCCCTGAATGCTGTGTTTCCCTAATGCCTGTGTGCCTCTTTCTTAACTTCTTTGGCTAATTCTGGAAGATCTGAAATTTTCATCAAGAATCACCTCTCTCTTGCAGTGAGGGCAACATGGTGGTCAGAAGTTACACACAAGTGTATTTTCAGAAATCAAAGTCACATAAGCACATTTATCTAAATCACTGGGCAGGCTGAGAGCAATAAAAAGGAAAAAGCAATAATTAATCTTTGGGTGGGAATTAGAAGGTCCAAATCAGTGATAATCGAGGATAATTATAGAACTATCGTGGAAAGGATGCACAAGAAATCCAGGGAGAGTTAGACAGACGGCCAGCTAACACGTCCATGAGAGGCCAAAGACCCACACTTAGACATTTTAAAAGGTGAAACAACCTATTCAGTATGAATTCAAACAGAAAAGTAACTTTTTCTGAGTTAATTCCCATCAAGTGTAATAGATTTATTTTTAATAGCACAATAATTCTGATTAACACTTTGGGAGAAATGTAATCAATGAATTTCTAAATTCATCTGACTTTTCTCTTAGTAACCAAGAAAATACCCATCAATTAACACTGCTTTTTCAGTTATGGAGTGTAAGATAATAAACAATTGAAAGGATTTATTAAACCTTCATCTTGTACTTGTACAAATACTACAACATTCTGAGTTTCTATTAAATGAAATAATTAAATACAGAATGCTATGTCTTCTTAAAATTTGTATTTGATGTCTAACTCAGTATTGCACTATAGTTCCAGAGTCATGCAATTACAATGACACTTTTTGTATAAACTTAATATTTCATGGAGAGTAATAGGTATTTTCAAAACAAGGTAAATAGAATTATTTAATGTATGGTAGAATAATGGATGACTTTTGCTAGTGTGATATAACAAATTATGAATATTGAAGAATGCCTCCTGCATTTTTAATTAATATGATTTAATGAAAATTTAGGGGAAGATTTTGAAGTTTTAAGTTCAGCCCTGTAGGCAAAAAATAAGTCATTTAAAAATTATGAAAGGACAAATTTATTCTAATCTAGTTTTTCAAAATACAAATTAACTTATGCCAGTAAATTTATTTTCAAAAATATATAAACATACCTGCAAATTTAAACGTATTTTTAGTCGATTTTTCTTTTTTCTAAAACCAGCACTGCCTTTGGTACATAACAATAGTTCTGTTCATTGTCAACGGTGAAAATTCAAAGTAGAAAACATTTACACATGCTGCGGTGAAAATATTTTGACTACATCCAAATGTCTGTGACTTCACCAATATAGTAGTATGAACTAAATTCACAAAATGGATTTCATAAAAAAATGGAATGTTTGTTTTGGAAAAAATATCCAAGGTTATGATTGTTTCTACAAAGAGTGAAATAAACCATCTAAAGATAAATTGATAAACTAGAGGTTCCAACTTACTGATGAATTTCAACTCTTTTCTATTATTAGGATGTTGTTCCCAAACATCAGGAAATCACTGAAAATCTCATTTATTTTCATTATTTGTTTTTGTGCTTTTAGTTTTTCTTATTAATTTTTTATTGTATGTACTTAACACATTAAATGTGTTTTGAGATATATAAGGATTGTCTGGATTACCACATGTATTTCACAATTTTTTTCTCCATTCATCTTTCAATGGACATTTAGATTGCTTGCATGTCTTGGCTATTATTCACAATACTACAACGACCCAAGGGAGCATAGGTGTCTAAAATTTTATGAATTTCAGCAAACCCTCTGCTAGTTATGTATTCATATTTTATTTCCTTTGGATACATACTCAGCAGAGAGATCGCTGAAAATCATATAAAACCAATGAAGACCCCAAATAGTCGGTATAACCTTGAAGATGAAAAAGTTGGAGGCACACACTTCTTCATTTCAAATTATATTGAAAAGCTGTAGCAATCAAAACAGGATGATGCTAGCTTAAAAACAGGGACAAAGACCAGTGGAACAGAGAAGGGAACTCAGAATTAAATTGAAACATATACAATGAAGTAATTTTCAAGAAAGCTATGAAGATAACATAGTGGGTGAAGAATCATCTTGTCATTAAAGAGAAAATTGTATATGCACACATAAAAAGGAATCTTATCTTATATTATGCACAAAAATAAAACTCAAACTGTGTTAAAAACCAGAAACTCTAAACCCTCTGAAAGACAATATCAGGAGACAGCTACTTGACATTGGCCTTGGAAAAAATGTTTCTGGGTATCATACCAAAGCACAGGTGACAAAAGGAAAAATAAAAGTGAGACTAAATAAAGCTAAAAAGCTTCTTTATAGCAAAAGAATCAGTCATCAAAATGAAAAGACAGCCCAAGGGTTTATGAACTACAGATATGATAAAAAGATTAATATTTGAAAGATATAAAAACTCACAAGACTTTTTCTTCAAAGAAGATATACAAATGGCCAATAGGTATATGAAAATGTACTCAGCATTACTTAACATCAGAGGAATGCAAATAAAATCAAAACTAGAAACTATCTTGCCCTACTAGGTTGGCTATTTACAAAAAGATAAGTTCCATTAGCCGAAGAAAATAACATATATTTGGTGCTTTGGGGGTAAGTATTCTGTTGGCGTCTGTAATGCCCATTTGTTCCAGAGTGCTGTTTAAGGCTGTTGTTTCTTTGCTTATTTTCTGTTTGGAGGTCCGTCCTGTTCTGTCAGAGGGTGTTGAAGTCCCCGGGTGCTATAGTGCTGCTCTTTATCCATTTAGATTAAGGAGGATTTGCTTTATCCATCCTGGTGTACCTGTGATAGGTGTGTAAACTTTTAGGATGCAAATCTTGTTGACTTGTTCCCTTTACCATTATACAATGGCCATCTTTGTCTTCCCTTAGTTTTGTTGATTTGAAGTCTATGTTATTTGGTAGGAGAAATGCTACATTAACTTTCTTTGGGTTTCCATTTGCATGTAGTATTGTTTTCCATGAAAGATATTTTATAAGGAAGACACCTGTATTCACATGTTGGTAGTAGCATAATTCACAATTGGAAAGATGTGGAAACAACCCAAGTGCTCATCCATAAATGAGTACCCGGATTAGTAAAACATGGCCTATGTGTACCATAGATTACTACATAGCCATCAAATAATGGTGAACTACTATCTCTTGTATTAACCTGGATGGAAGTGGAGACCATTCTTCTAAGTGAAGTATCCCAAGAAATAGAAAAACAAGCACCACAAGTTCTCTAATTATTAAACTGGAATTAATCAGTCAACACTTATGTGCAAATATAGAAATACTTTCACCAAAAACCAAGTAGGTGGGATGGAGGAGAAGAGGATGGGTAAATTTATCCCTGAGATGTACAACACGTGCTAGCTGGATGATGAGCACACTTTGATGCAAACAAAGCAGGGTACATAACCAAGTATATGTACCCCTATTGTATTCTGAGGTTAAAAATAATCAATAGTCTGAATTAAAAATATATTTCAAAGCTAGGAAAATAAAATAAAATCTGTGAGATCTCATATATACACACATACAAACACACACGCACATACTGCTGGGCAAGGTAGGAAGGGTGTGGAGAAAAATCACATGTGAACACCACTGGTGGAAATGTCAACTGATGCTGACATTATGGACAGCGGTGTGGATGTTCTTAACCAAGTGCTTTTAGTTTTTCTCTCTCTGGGGAACTACTTCTCCACTCTTTCATGTTGATATTCCTTCCTGTATTATTTTATTCCCAAATGTATCTTCAACATAGACAATAGCAGTATCTACAAATTACATTTTTCCTACCAATGTATTTTGGAAGCCATTTTTGAAACTAAATATATAGACTGGCTGTACTAAAATAAGTAAATTAGTGAAACAAACTCATCCTGGAGAACGTGCTACATACCTCACTGCTGAATATCATGATGGTCACTTCAAAGGACTTCCCTTCGCCATCTGGTGCCCATAGCGATTTTCAGCAATGAGGTACATATCACTTTTCTAGGATGAGTTCACAAACTTAATTGTGAGATGCTGACAACTCTGACGGCCACTCCAGTTCCGAAATCAGTTTGAAGGGTGGACTGGGTGCTGGCATCAGTGCGTGGTTTCTCCAGGGGAGTAACTCGAAGATGACCTTAGTGATATTCGGCTACAAGATGTGTAATACTTTTTCTAGAATGATTTCGCCAACTCCATTGCCCAACCTCATAAATAATCAACACAACGGAAAAAATGTGAAAAGACCTTTTTGAATAAAATTTTTATGAGATAGACAATCTAAATGAGTTAAAAAAATAAGAAAAAAGGCTTAATATCATTCATAATGAAAAATATATACCTAAACCTAAATATAAAACTAAACCTAGAAATGTAAACCTAAACCTAAACCAAAAAAAAATGTGTCATATGTATTCACAAAATATCTTAATGTTAAATAAAGTGATGATACCAAGAATTGGTGGGATATGGCATTGTGGAAATACTCAGCCTTCAAGCTAAGCTTCCACACTGCAGCATTTAATCTGGAAAGGTTGGCACTATATTATAAATTTAAAGGCAAGCATACCCTTCTGACTTCCTATTTCTCTTTCAGAAAAATACTGCAGTGTGTGTCTTTGTACATTACAATTGCTTATTTCATAGCCTCAGTGCAGACATAAACCAAATGTTCATGGAGGGAAAGATTTTTTCTTTTAAAGGGAATATATTCACATGCTTGAGTACTACATAACAGTAAAATGTTTTTAAAAAAGAAAAACAGTTGAAAGGTCAACACAAGTATCTTTAAAACATTCAGTTTTGAAGAAGGACACAAAAAGTAAGCATTTTTTGAGTCCATTTCATAAAGTTTCAAGTTGACAGAACCAAACCTACCGTGTTGGAAGAAGCACATGCGGCTGGTTGAAAGGAGTGTGTACCAAGCAGACATGCTAGGATTGTGCCTACCAGGTGCCGAAAACACTGTGACCTGTGAGTCGCCTTTGGTAGAATCTGGACTCATGCTAATGTAATTTTTTTGCAGTTTTTGGCTGGGGCTGGGTTTGAACCTGCCACTTCCGGCATGTCGGGCCAGTGCCCAACTCCTTTGAGTCACAGGTGCCACCCTCATGCTAATATTTTATATGCTTAATCCAGAAGGTTAACAAATGAGTGTTTATTGTAATCTGTATTACAATATATAACCTGTGTTTTTTGTATTTATACTTTTTCTGGATGCCTTTTCTCTGTCACAATAAAAGGGTTAGAGAAAAAAAAATGGAATGAAAAATTGGAAATGTACAATCTCTGTAAAAATAAGTTACATGTGATAGAATCAAAATATTTTACACTGATCATAACCAGTGAGGTAATTCTACCAGATTGTCAACTTTAGATGTAAAATTATTAGGTAAAATAATTCTGGGCTTAGTTATCTTTCAACTTATATTTGTTTGATAAAGGACTTTTGAATGTTAATGAATTTATGGAAGTTAATGTAATTAGGTTCTAATAATAAAAGTACAGCTAGCATTTAAGTGACATATTAACATTTATTAAGTAAGCTGTTTAAAAATAGAAATTCAAACTATGCAAATTTAATAGGGCAAGTTACATTCATTTTTAACCATCTGCTTTTCCATTTACCAAAGTGGAAAAAAAAAAAAGAAAGTAAAAAGGAAATAGTAAGAGATGACAGATTTCCAATGGAAAATAATTATATTGTAAAATATTTATGAACCTTATTTTTCATTTGGTTAGAGAATAGACACTAAACTTAATTTGACCTAGAAACTAAATATTCTAAGAATCCCAGCAGCCCTAATTAGCTGGAGAAACTGAGCTTTTCCCACATAACCTTCAAATAATCTCTTTGAATTCACTCTCTGCTTCTAACTTGGTGTTTCGCCAAGTGTTCAAGAGTCTCATTTCATATCATTAATGCAACAACTCAATCAACAAGACAGGTTTGTACGTGAGTAGATTTAGGCTGAGGCAGAATTAAAAGGCAAGCACTTCTCTATTTATTTGTATTTTCATTAAAAATACAACATTTCATGACTGCTAATAGTCCATTCACAATTTGCCTTTTGAATGATTATCTGTGAACTGCATATGTTTCTCCTCCAAAAACACAGCTATGACGGAAAATAATGTTAATAAGATGCATTCACCTTTCTTGTTTGATAACATAACTGTTACAACATTGTGTATGCCTGGAATCATAACGTCTTTGCAATTATGTGATGGCTCATTTTTCTTTTGTTTATTTGCATTTATCTTTACAATTACTCAATATACTGAGACACGAACAAAAGCATACACATATTAATATGCTAAAAGATTAAAATGATAAAATGTTAAATAGTTGGTTTTTATTTGTTTTATTTCCTAAGATCTAAAAAAGCACATGAACTAAGATCTAAACAAGACCCCACTATAAACAAAGAATGTTAAGGAAACTTTTAATCCAGGATTTCTTCATTTTTATCGAAATTCATAACATCAGAAGTAGACAAAATACCAACCTAATACATCCCAAACTAATAAATTTTTCAATTTTCTAAATTCATTTATTCATACATTCATCGAACATTTTCAAGTTTCATGTATTCTGTTATTAATTAATTGATATATTCATGTATTCATGTATTCATTCACCCAGCGCATATGTGCTTCTCACTATGAGCCAGTTGCTTTGAATGGTCTCTATTAGAAATGAAATTTTACCACTGGCCCACTGAGTTCACAGTCTCGTGAGAGATACAGTTATGAAAAAACAAAAAGTACAGAATAAATCATATTTTCTTTTTTTTTTTGGTTTTAGTTCGGCCAGGGCCAGGTTTGAACCCACCATCCTCGGTACATGGGGCTGGTGCCTTACTGACTGAGCCACAGGGGCCACCCCAGAATAAATCATATTTTCAATTGTTAATTTTTATTGTACAATGACTTTTCATAAAATGATAGCAGGGATAGACAAGTTGACTTCACTATTTGAAATGGATCTTTAAGGTGAAATAAACATTTCCCACCCAGATAAAAAAAGGCCGAAGGTAGCAAAAACAAACAAACAAACAAACAAACAACAACATACATATATAGGTATTATATATAGCAAAAACAAGATACAAGTTGTTGAAGGTATGGGGTCTTAAGAGCTTCAGAAACTAGTGTAGAAAGAAGTGGGCACGGCACCCAAAAAATCTTATCATTGGAAAAATACATCAATCTCCAACCATGTAATTCAAAATAAAATCACACAGTGAAATAAAACTCTAAGAAGGTCCTATATTGCACTGTTTTGCTCTGTAATGACCACAGGAATATTTTCCAAATAAATTCTGCTTTCCTTGCTTTGATGTTGTTTTACACATATACCCAGTTTCTACAATACTGGAACTCTGGGTAATAACCTGTAAAGACACAGATTCTACTGAAGAGGAACAAATTCTGCAAACTGAGTTTACAATCAGTGGAATTTTCGACCGTGAAAAATATTTATGGTGTGTTGAGAGGGAACAGTTATTTTAACCTTAACTTAAATTGAGTTGAGAACCCCCACTAGATTTCTTTAAAAGGCTATTTTCAAGTTATATTTTGTTTCATAACTTCTCTTTTGATGTCCTATCAGTCAAATAAAATGTAAAATTTCTGATAATATTCAGATATTTGGGAGCATATCTGTGGACAAATTTTCAATAACATGAAGTCATTTGACTCACCTGTCATTAAATGATAATTTTTAATTACCACAACTTGTATAACTCTACATCAGTGTGAATTCATATGAAATTGCACACTTGCTTCCAAGTTACCTTGTAATTGGAAAAATGCCTCGTACAACCCACTCATTCTATTGCCTGGAAACAATGTTCTGTCATTTGTGTATCAGAGACTTAAAGCACTCTGTCTGACCAAATAAAGTTCCTTATGCTCAAAACGCATGGTATTTCTGTTGCATGTCTTTTCCCCCCTAATTTGAAAGAGAAATCTCTAAATTATTTTACATTTTTTTATTTCAAAGTATTAAGGGGTACAAACACTTTTGGTGACATGGATCGCTTTTGTAATACTTGAGTCATGATTCTAAGTGTGCCCTTCATCAAGGTAGAGTTTGTTATGTTCATTAGGTGGGTTTTTGTGCACCCCCCCTTGAGACCCGTTGAGATTTACTTCTTCCTGCTAAGCATATGTCTGTTCTGAGTTTGTTTCAATGTGACAGTGGAGATTTTATATATAAATATATATATTTGGATGAATATACTATTTTTGGGATGAACATACTATTTTTTTCCTTTTTGAGACAGTCTCTCACCATGTCACCCTCTGTAGAGTACGGTAATGTCACAGCTCACAGCAACCTCAAACTCTTGAGCTTAAGGGATCCTCTTGCCTCAGCCTCACCAAGACTACAAGTGCCCGCCACAATGAATATACTATTTTTAAGTCCCTGGAATTAAGGTGAGAATGATTAACAGGAATTATTGTGTTTTAAGCTCAGTGTGTTTTTAAGAAAAATTTAAGGCAAAGGCTCATAACTTGATAAATAAATTAGGAAAACTGACAAAAGGCACAGATATTTATATAAAAGAATAGTAATAAGAAGAAAGGAACAGCAAACTGTCATCAACCAGGATCAATAGCAACAGAATTAAGGGGAGACTAGGAGAATGTGGTGAGAAATAAATTAATGTGATGCACTGTTTCATAAAGACAAATTATTCAGTGCAGTCAAACATTGTGATTAGGAAGTAGGGATGAGGCTCAGCA
>CAUYON010132311.1:0-31064 GCA_963573935.1 Arctocebus calabarensis
CCACACCCTTTCCCTCCTTCCATTCCTGGCAGTGATCTGTTCTCCAGCTCCACAGTTAAGTTATTTCATGAAAGTCATCTGTGTATCTTTTTGAGTTTGGATTTTTTCATTGACATAATTTCCTTGAAGTTTATCCACTTCGCTCCCTTTCTTTCGTTCCTTTCTTCCTTCTTCCTTTCTTTCTTTTTCTCACTCTGTCGCCCTGGTAGAATGCTGGGGCATCATAGCTCACTGTAACTTCAAACTCTTGGGCTCAAGAGTTCCTCTTGTCTCAGCATCCTGAGTAGCTGGGACTATAGGCACCTGCCACAACACTCGGCTATTTTTAGGAGAGACGGGATCTTGCTTTTGCTCAGACTGGCACTTCAGTATTTTTTTTTTAATGAACTTTTTATTCTCTATGAGACTTACTCATTTCTGCCTCTAGGAATGCCATTTCCCCCTCCTAGAACACCATCCACTGACCCTGTCATCAATCTGGATTCCTTTCCTTCTTCAGAGTGTGTGTCACTGCACTGTGCTCCAACACAGGTGACTCATCTCTGTTCCCTCGTCAATTATATATACATCATCTATCTCATATCCTTTTCCACTTGCAGGTAAAAGGCAGGGACAGTGTCCAACTTATCTTTACATTCCCAGCTTCTAGTACAGTGCCTAAAATGTACTCAGTAAATAATTTGGGGATGAATGAAGGATGGAAGTTGCTCTTTTGGGTCTGATTCTGTATCTTGAGAATGTATTGTCTTCCCTGTTAGACTCTGAACTACATTGTAAACTTGAAAGCAGCAAGTCCTTTCCATTTACCAGTGTACACCGGGTCCCTGCTAGGGTTCGTGTAAATGTTTGCCTGTGGCTTTAATGAGCATGTGCCTTTGTGTGTGTTGGGATGGAGTGAGGGCGTGTTTGGGGGCTGGTTTCCCAGCTGCCCAGCCTGACTTTCCACAGTCAGCAGGATGGACCTGGAGATGTCGGGGCTGAAGACCCTGGAGCATGTGGCAGTGACGGTCTCCATCACTCACCCACGGCGCGGCAGCTTGGAACTGAAACTGTTTTGCCCCAGTGGCATGATGTCCCTAATCGGCGCCCCCCGCAGCATGGACTCGTACGTACACTTGCCTGGTCCTCCAAGCTCTGTTTGCAGCTAGAGCTTTTCCAGTGAAAAGATCTGAGAGAAGTGGACACTGGCACTTTGGGGCACTTCCCTGGCAGCGGGAAGCCATTTAGCACATGCTTTCTTCAGGTGCTAACAATGTGCTGGGCACGACCTTTACATACATTTTCTCTAATCCTTATAAGAACCTGTAAAATAGACTTTGTAACTTTCTTTTACAAAAGGAAACAAGGCACAGAGCTAGTAAGTGCCTGGGAGAGTAAAAAGAACCGCATCTGCCTCCCGAGCCTGTGCTCACGCCACGCTTGCTTTATCCCTCCTGGCTATGGCAGCACCTTCTGCCATGGCACAGATCCTTCCATGAGACCCCAGGGGCACAGACAGCACTTGGGGACACCCCCCAGCCCCGCCTCCGTGGCACCTTCCTAAATGGCTGTATCTCATTCCTGTAGCTACTACATTAAGAAAGGAATGTTTCTGGAGGAAGGGGTCAGCTCTCTGCCGGCACCTTGCAGGCTTCCTGCTGTGTTCTTTCTCCAGGGATCCCAATGGCTTCAACGACTGGACCTTCTCCACTGTGCGATGCTGGGGGGAAAGAGCAAAAGGTGTCTACAGGCTGGTTGTCAGGGACATAGGTAAGCTGCCCTGCCCTGCCCGCACGGCCCTGCCTTTCCTGCTCAACCTCTGGTCCCTCTGCATCTTAGAGTCCTCATAGAAGGTGTCCCATGGACCAAGAGGGTTGATGCCAACAAGTATTTCCCATCCAAAAAATGAACATTGATTTCTAAAACATTCATTTATACCACTTCTCATATTCCTTGGAGAAGTGACTGATCCATTTTTCCTCAGGATAGCAACAAAAATTCCTTGTTGAAACCACATTTCAAGTCCTTTCACATATAAGGACTCACATCCTCACATCCTTTGGTGAGCCATGGTAGGCAGGTAAGGGCAGGACTAATTTTCACCTTTTTTTTTTTTTAACTGGCCCATAGGTTTTAAGTAGCTTGTGGAAGGTCATAGTATCCATGAATATTGAATATCTTCAGTATCAACAAAGAGACTGTAAATTGAGCCCAACCCTCCCAAATTCCAGTCAAGTTAGATATTCATTAAACCAGTAGTTTTTAAACTTTTCTTTAATTTAGTAGAAAGGCATTTTTTTTTCAAACAAAATCCCAGCTGCAACCCCAAACTATGAGAGATAAAGGCAAGTCTTCCCTGCTTTGGGGTAGAACGTTTCAATTCTCCTTTCCATCTCTAAGGGTACCCGGCGAGGCTCTTCTGTAGAACTCTGGGATCAGTGGGACACAGACAACTACTACAGGAGGCCATGTGGTCTGAGCCCCTTTGGTGGCAGGGCAGGCAGGGCCTCCGCTGTTTGGTGTGGCTCATGACTACCCTGCTTGCTGCCCTAGGAGATGAATCGTTCCAACTAGGCATCCTCCAGCATTGGCAGCTAACCCTGTATGGCTCTGTGTGGGGTCCAGTGGACATCAGGGACAGACAAAGGTATGTACGGCTGTAAGTGTCAGAGGGGGCTGGAGAAAGGGCCACCTAAGGAGCGCATCTCCCTCTGAACCCCAACTGGCTTCCCAGTTCCAGTCTCAAGCCAGTAGATAGAGCCACGGCTAGCGGCTCACACTGTGCTCCCCCCTTTTTTGCTGTGGGGCTTCCCTCTCTGCAGCAGTGACTGAGGAGGGTGGGTGAGGACAGAGGAAACATGCTCAGTAGGGCATCTTTTTTTTCCTCCATAGGCTGTTAGAAAGTGCTATGAGTGGAAAATACCTGCATGATGGCTTCACTCTGCCCTGCCCACCTGGGCTGAAAATTCCTGAAGAAGATGGTTACACCATCACTCCTAACACCCTCAAGGTACTGGGGCCACAACTCAAGCTACAGGCAGACAAGACTGTCTAGGGCGGGGCGGGGGGGGGTGGGATTGGTCCTTGGCGTGATGCTCTAGGTGGCCTGGGGAATGACGGGTTGGGAGGACCTGAGTCCCAGCCGTGTGGTTCCCCAGCACTGTTCCTACCCTTCTAGCTAACTCTTAAAGGGCAGCCTGGGTTGGGGGAGAAGCACTAGTGGTTTGAGGCTGGAGAGGCAGTCCCTGAAAGGGAAGAGCCTGTTCTGGGCTAAGAAACACTGCAGTCCCTCACACGGGTGCCTGACTTTCCTCTAGACCCTGGTGCTGGTTGGCTGTTTTACCGTCTTCTGGACTGTCTACTACATGCTGGAAATATATTTGAGCCAGAGGAACGTGTCTTCCAACTCACTTTGTAGGAGTGGACCTTGCCACTGGCCCCAATGGAGCCGAAAAGCCAGGGAGGAGGGGACAGAGCTAGAATCAGTGCCACTTTGCAATGGCAAGGATCTAGACGGAGTAGAAGCAGAGAGCGGGGGTTCTCCCACTACCTCTGGCCTCCTTGCCCGAGACCTGCCAGATCAAGGAGACCGCACCCTGTCCCAGAACAAGAGTGCCCTGGACTGCTCTCATCAGCACCAACCCCCACACCTGCAGGGGAAGGAGGAGCAGATCTGCTGATAGCCGGGCTTCACAGACTCAGTGTGGGACAGGCTCTCGCCCCCCAAAAGTGGGGAAGCCTACAAAGCTGCTCCCAACTTTCAGGAGCTCTGGAGGGGAAGCGATGCTTCCATATGGAATCTGCGGCCTAAACAGCATCCTCTGACTACGCTCGGAAGGGTGAGGGCCTTCCTAAGGTACAAGTGGCAGACGATTGGTACCAGACAGCAGTCTGGCAAGAACCACAGGATCTTCCTCCAGTGGAACAGGAGTTTTGGCAAGAAGGTCTTGGACAGAGATAGGTGCCTCTTTGGGAGGCCTTCATCCTCATCTCTCTTGGGAAAACCAGTTGTCTAGGTGCCCCCGTGCATGGGCTCCCAGACCATGCGTGGGTTGAGAAGGTGCTGCCGTGGCCAGGAGAACATCTCAACAGAAACATCACTGGGGTCACTTGGGAAGAGGACTTAGGGATAGAGTCTGGAAAGAGCCCCCAGACATGCCTGCCCTGAACACAGCTGCCTGCATTATCCTTACCCCAGATCCCAGATCAGAAGCCAACCTTGAATGCAACTTATTCCCTCACCATTACCCCTGCCCCGTCCTTCTGAAGGACTGGTGCGGGGCTCATGGCACAGCTGGGGGTGGGCACGGCTGCCATGGGCCTGTGCTGTTTCAGAAGGGGATCCCGCAGCAGAGGTGCAGAGCGGGGGCCAGACGTGTGTTTTTTAGGTGGCAGCCTTGGGAGCCACTGCAACCCCAGTCCTGGAACCACCCTGTCTTCCTCTGCAAAGTGCTCAGGGAAATGGCCTTACCCCTGGAGGTCAGCTGTCTGCCTCTCAGGTCGTGACTCTGCCTTCCTTTCTTGGCCTCCCAAGCTAGTTGGCTGATCGGAGATTTTTTTTTAATGCTTAAGATTTGGTTTTCTCTTTTCACAGCAACATTTTGTTGAATTTTTTTCTGCACAGCTTTTCCAAAATAAAAACCTTCCAAACAATTCTGCTGGCTCCATCTCTCCTTCCTTCTGCCTCCCCAAAGCTAATGCAAGTTGTCAAGTGGCTTCTCTTTTCCTTCAACCCCTGAGACTCACTCTCCTCATTCACAGCCTCATTCCCTAGAAAGAATCAGACCCTCCTAGAATCTTGAACTGTGACGGGTCCTTCAGAGGACGGCAGCCAGGAACACGTGTAAACTCCAGACACCTGCCTGTTCCTGCTGTAATTTCCTGGCACTGTAACAGAAGTGACCAGGGCAAATCAAACTCTGCCGGCCAGGCCTGAGAAAAGATTGATGTACATATATATATTTTTTTTCCTTTTTGAGTTTCATCTCAAAAGATATTCCAGGAAAAGAGAGGGAGGCTGGGCTGGGTTTCCTTCAATGGGCTTTTGATGCCAAAGAGGACGGTGGACTTGCCCCAACCCAGGCTTACCCCCAGCGCACTTCCACCCAAGCAGAGTCCAGGGGAGAGACAGTTGAGGTGGCAGGGCAGCTGGGAGGGAGGGGCTGGGGCAGTGGTGCTTTGGGGCAAGAGGTCGGGCTGAGGCTGGGGAGGTGGGAAGGAGCTGCCCACGTGCAGTCCCCTTTGGTCAGTGACAGAACGTCAAAGCTTGGCCAGGGCTGAAGGAGCTACACAGGTGGCGGTGAGGCGGGCTAAGCGATGACTGCAGCCAAGGAACTAGGGAAGGGAAGGGCTCCGCTCTGGCCCTCCCCTCTAGCTGATGATCTGCCGAGGTCGTCCGTAGCCTGTCATGCCGGCCTGGGAGGCCCCTTTGTTGCTGCCCATCTGAAGGCCAATGACATGCTTTCCTTCCTGCAGTTGGCTCTCTGTGAACTCCCTCTTATGCTCCTGTGCTTTCCTAGAAGAGGAGGAATCAGGATAAAGACTTGGCAGGACTGCACGCTTTCCACCTGTTCTCTGATCCCTCTGTTACTTCCTAGCGCAATCCCAGTGCCTTCCTAGTCACTTCTCCTTTTTACTTAATCTAGCTTGCCCCATAGGCTAGGAATGAGGCTGGCAGAGAAAGCAAAGAATCAAGGAGTATGAGGGTCCGGGCACGGTGGCTCACGCCTGTAATCCTAGCACTCTGGGAAGCTGAGGTGGGTGGATTGCCTGAGCTCAGGAGTTCAAGACCAGCCTGAGCAAGAGTGAGACCCTATCTCTATTTAAAATAGAAAAATTAGCCAGGCATTATGGCGGGGGCCTGTAGTCCCAGCTACTTGGGGAGGCTCAGGCAAGAGGCTAGCTTGAGTCAAAAGAGTTTGAGGTTGCTGTGAACTATGATGCCACAGCACTCTACCCAAGGCCATAGAGTGAAACTCTGTCTCAAAAAACAAGAAGTATTAGGGTCTCATTCCCCACTCCCATTCTTGACCTTCACTTGTCTTTTTTTTTTGAGACAGAGCCTCAAGCTGTCACCTGGGTAGAGTGCTGTGGCGTCAAAGTTCACAGCAACCTCACAACTCCTGGTTGGGGCGAGTCTCCTGCCTCCACCTCCCAAAGTAGCTGGGACTACATGCGCCCACCACAACCCCTGGCCCTTTTTTGTTTGCAGCCGTCATTGTTGGTTGGCGGGCCTGAGCTGGATTCGAACCCGCCAGCTCAGGTGTATGTGGCTGACGTGTTAATTGAGCCACAGGCACCGAGCCTTCACTTTTTCTCTTCCTGGCTATCACCTCCCTACCCACTCCCATAGGCTGGTTAGCCTGAGCCGCCCCCTGCCATGCAGAGACCCAAGCTTAGAGTGCAGGGTACCCCTGCAGCCACATACTTCATAAACCAGTTGGGATCTCCACGGTAGTGCCCATCATTCTTGGTCACTGCCAAGTTGCCCAAAGCCATCAGGGTCCTCTGCACTGCTGCCATATCTTTGCCTGTGAGAAGAAAGAGGAGAGCAGGGACAAATGTCAGGCCTGTATAAAACAGGACCCAAGCCAAGACCCGCCACCCGCTCTCACAGAAAAATGGCCAAACTAGGCCGAGAATTGTCCCTAAATCGAAGGAAGCTTCAGTTGATCCCGCAGCAGGCCCTTGCTAGTGTGGTGTGGAATTCTCTTGGCATGTCCCATCCCCGCTATGCACAGACTAGCAAACCCCGTGTGACAAATTTTGATCATTTCCTTCCTTAGCGTCTGTCCTCCACCTTTTTCCTCATACCTTCAAAGAGGTCCACAGTCTGGAACATGTCAGTCTTGGTGACCCCGTACTCCTCAGCTGCCTTCAGGAACTGAGCCACCTGCTCCATCTGCTTGAAGACCATGGAGGGTGGGTTCTCTGGGACCTTCACTGGCTTGGAGCCCTCGGAATACAGGCTGTTCACCAGCTTGCTCAGAATCTGCCGGGCACAGGGCAGAGCTGGGCACTCAGTTCAGGGGCCCACGACTTGCAGGGTGCCATAGCCCAGTCCCCCTTCCCAGGGTGCCACTCACCACGCCGTTCTTCAGCCAGACCTGGAAACCCAAGCGCCCACGGTCTGGGCGACCCACATCAGGGCCACACTGAGCTACGATCCACTCCACCAACCGTTCCTCCAGCTCCTCGTCGTACTTCTTCTCAATTTTAGATTGTACTTCACGGCTCATGCCATAGGAAGGACCCTTGTTGGCCATGCTGGGGGAGAGCTAAAGCAGGACAGGGTGGAGGAAGAAGGGAGGAGAGTGTGAGAGGAGCAGGCAGCAGCTCTGCTGTCAGCTACGCCACCTGCTGGCTCTGTGCAGGGCACTTGGTCATCCTAACCATTTATCACAGCACTACCCACCTGGGCCAGGCCCAGCCCCTTAGTCCAGAAGCCTCTCTGAACTTGAACACCAGGAAACAGGATAGCAGATCTTTGGAAGTCTGGAGCAGGGGTGAGTAAACATTTGTTATAAAGGACCAGACAGTAAGTATTTTAGACTTTGCAGGCCAAAGGTCTCTGCTATTGAAGCATGGAAGCAGCCATAGACGATACGTGAACACATGAGCATGACTTTGTTTCAATAAAACACTTAGAAAAGGCCGGGTGCGGTGGCTCACGCCTATAATCCCAGCACTCTGGGAGGCCAAGGCGGGTGGATCGCCTGAGCTCACAGGTTTGAGACCAACCTGAGCCACAGCGAGATCTTGTCTCTAAAAATAGCTGGGCATTGTGGTGAGCGCCTGTAGTCCCAGCTACTTGGGAGGCTGAGGCAAGAGAATCACTTGAGCTCAGGAGTTTGAGGTCCCAGCACTCTACGGAGGGTGACAAAGTGAGACTCTGTCTCAAAATAAATAAATAAAGTACAAAAAAAAACCCCATAGCTTGGTGTTGTGGTAGATGCCTATAATCCCAGCTATGTGGGAGGCTGAGGCAAGAGAATCACTTGAGCCCAGGAGGCTGAGGTTGCTGTGAGCTATGACATCACAGCACTCTACCAGGGCAACAAAGTGAGACTCTGTCTTAAAAAACAAAAAAATAGACAGTAGGCTGGACTTGGCCTGTGGGCTATAGGTTGACAACCCCTGGTCTAGAGCATTCTTTCTTTGCCAAGACTGGCCACAGAGGCACTGGGGAGGCCTTCCAGGGGCCACCTAGTATCCCAACACAATGCCAGCAGGTGTCTTTGTTCAGCTAGTTATGAGGTGGGTTCCCACCTCTACCTCGAGGAACAGTTACCTCAAACTCTTTTTCCCCTCTAACTTAGAGGCTGGAACTCCAGGACTCCATCTCTCCAGGTCTTCTCAGCCTCTGGCCAGCGGCTGAAGAAGCTCAAACCTACCCATCCCTGGCATGGTCTAGAAAGCCATCAAAGCCCAAGAGCTCTTGGTAAAGAAGCTGTACTATCTCAGCAGAGACAGGCACACCCATCAGCTCTCCCTCGTGCCCTCAGGCTCTTGGCCATTGGAGTAGCTTGAGTAACCAAGAAGTCAGAGTCCTCTAGAGACATTCCAGAGCCAAGAATCTGCCAGCATGGGAAGCCCTGCCCTGTCTAGCAAGTGCCATCCGGAGGGCCTGGGCCTAGTGCTTCTTGGAAGAGCCTTGCTAATGGACAGAGGAGGTGTGGAAGCAGGCCCAGGCAGGCAGGGCACTGGGCAGATGGGCGTGGGTGGTCAAGAGGAACCTGGCCTGGCCACAGGGGTCACTCAGCGTGGTGTACCTTCAGCCCTGCTTTTGTCTTAAGGGTTTTCCAAAAGCGGTACCAAAAGAGTCCAAATCCATCCCCTGGCCTCACAGAGATCAGAGACTGAGACAGGATAATGGTCTGAGGATCCATTTACCCGGCTCCCTCTCTTGGGAGAGTTGAGACCCTTCCCCACTCCCACCCAGCCCCTGCGGGAAGCAGGGTGAACACTGTCACATCACACTGGTTCCAGGCCAACTGCCAACCCCACTGCCCTGTCCTTCCTTTTCCCATGGCTGACCACCTGTCTGAGCTTGAGTTCCCTGTCTGGGAACTGGGGATTATGTCATTGATCTCAGAGGGCTGCGAAAATGAGACAGTGTCTGTGAACTACCCCACAAGCAGCCTGTCCCATAGCAGAGCTCCTTGAAAGGCCAGTTGGACTGCTGCCCAGAGCCAGTCTCCTGATAATGACCTGGGAGACAGCCATTCTCTGACTGAGGAGTAAAAATCCACAAATGTTCCTCCCACTCCAGCCGTCATCCCTTCTCAAAATCATTCCCTGAGCGGACAACAAAGTTTTAGAAAGAAATCACTGGATAGACTCACCTACATGTCAGCCACTGGACAACTCACTTCTCTAGACATCCCTTTCCTTATTTGTAAAAAAGTATGGGTTGGACCACTCTGAGGACATGGTTCTCTGGGCACTGAAGGGGAGATGGAACCCCTGTCCCCAACACCTTCTCCCAGCCAGTGATACCAGAGAGCCCCTAGGCAGAGGCTATTCGGCTACAAACAGCCATGCCCCTCACTTTCCCGCCCCATCCTACATCCCACCCCTACTTCCCAACCACCCAAGGACTCCCAGGCAAGGAGCCATGGTCGAAATGCCAAGATAGGTGGAATCAGGTGATTTCAGCCAATCCTGTAGCCTCCACCCTGGACTCTGTCTCTGCCTCTGTCAACCATCCCAGACCCGCACCCACCACCTTCTCTCCCCTATCCTGCTTATATCTGGCACCCACCCACCCTATTGCAGGAACAGGATGAAAGAGCATGTCCCCCCCACTCCCAGTTTCAGTCTTGGGAGGTTCAGAACAGACGGTACAAGTCCAAGTGTCAAGGCTCATGGTGACAAGTGCACCATGTTGCAGCTCCTCTATCTGGAGACCCACTCCCAGTTTCAGTCTTGGGAGGTTCAGAACAGACAGTACAAGTCCAAGTGTCAAGGCTCATGGTGACAAGTGCACCATATTGCAGCTCCTCTATCTGGAGACAATATACAGATTTGGGTCAGACAAGGGAGAGTGTGAAATGCACACCACCCCGACCTCCACCTGGCACCACCATCCTTTCCCTTCTTCCTCCTGGGGATGGTCTGCAAGGGAGAGTCCCTGATGGATTTCCTTCAAGTCCTCTAATGAAGACCTCCCCAGTCTCGACTTGGAGCCGTTGTGGAGAGGAGAGAGACGAAGATGGCTACAGGGCGGCCCAGTCTGGGGCATGACGACAACAGATTCCTCCCAGGACAGCACAGACAGCAATAGGCAAGAGGCCTGGCTTTGACCTTCTTGCCCCGTGGGTGAGGCTGGGCAGTGGGAGGCAGTACAAAGTCCAGTACAAAGGGACAGGTGGCCCCGCCTACCAGCAGGAGCTCAGAATAAACAAGCAGAACCAGGGTCTGTTCAGGACTCCTGTGCCCCCTCTCTCCAGGTGACTAGGAGTGAACACAGCTGGATCTCTGCGTGGGCATGGAGGTGGCTCATCTCAATTCTGGGGACACGGAAGAATGCCCCTGCTATATAACTGCTTGCCCACCCTCACTGCTATCCTTTTGATAGTGACCACAAAGGGGAAACAGCAAGGGTCCCAGAGCTGTACTGCCCCTCACTCCATAGCTCCTCCATGGCGTTACCCACCACCACTGCCTGCCCACAGTAAGGGTGACATTCCACTCTCAGAGGGTGGACTGGAAGGGCAGCTTTCTCACCCGTCCCTGCACCCTGCCAGCCCAGGCTATTCCTAATACAAGAAGGGTTCTAGGTCCTTCACGTTGCCTCCAGGGCTGTTCCTAGGACCCGTGTCCTTACCCCATTCTCCAGCACAAGGGTACTCACACCCCTCCTTCCCTCCTTAGATGTCCTCCTAGAGGCCGACAGACAACAGAGCCTTAGCCTAACTAGACAAGACCTTGAGCCCAGCACACACCCTTTGGATGTGACTGGCTGAAATGGGGAACCTCCCTCTCACTCCAGTGGTTTTCACCACCAATTCCCCTGAACCAGTCACCCAGTCTGAGGGAGACATGGCTCTAGCAATGCCATCCCACCCTGTCTGGAGATTAGGAATGCAGCCCACTGAGAAGGTGGGCTTGCCCCCCTGGCCAGGGCCTGCAGAGCCCTGCCTGGAATGTACCCCACTGCTACTCTCAAGCTCCAGCCCCAACAAATGCACTTACGGGGTTCCTCAGGGCTTGCAAGGAGTGAAGTCTCCGTGTCTGGACTTGGACAGACAGGACGGGGCGCTGGCTGGATGAGAGGTTTAAAGGGCTGCCACCGTGGTGATGTCAGCCTCCCCCGCCAGCTCCCTCTCGCCCCCTCCCTACTGGAGGAAACCGGCTTCACTCCCCACTCCAGCCCCCCCAGTGACTCTACACAGGCTCCATATTTGGGGAAAGACACCAAGTTGGAGCAGTCTGCCGGGGGCTGCCGAGACATTCTCTGCGTGCTTTGGAGATGGAGAAGGCCTGGGCGGGGCTGCACTGCTAGCAGGGAGCCGGCCGGGAAAAGCCTTTTATGGACAGGACCATGAGGCCTTCCCTGCTGCTCTGCTTAGGGCTGTTCCTTCACTGTTCCCTGCCCTGCCTCTGAGTTTGAAGTTTGAGGAGAGGAGGAGTTCTAGAGTCTGGCCAGACAGACAGCCAAGAAGCTAGGGAGTGCCAGGGATCCCTGGGGTTTGTGGGGAACAAACTAGCCACCTTCCCCTCCTGGAGCTTTAAGCTCTAATCTGAGGATCTACTTCATGCCAGGCACTTTGCAAATAATCTGAAGACTCACAGCTACTATCCCCATTTTACACATGAGGAAACTGAGGCTCAGAGTGCAACTTACCCAAAGGCTACATGGTGAGTGGTGAAAGTCAGAATGTGGGCACCCCTGCCAACCTCTTTGTAAGGGCTGGAAAAACCCTCAGAGGCACTCTTTCAGCTGTACCACCCTGTTCAAGTTGAGGACATCTACCAATAGTTGGGGTAGGATTTTTTTCTTTTTGAGACAGAGTCTCTTTATGTCACACTGGGTAGAGTGCCATGGCGTCATAGCTCACAGCAACCTCAAACTCTTGGGCTTAAGCTATTCTCTTGCCTCAGCCTTCCGAGTAGCTGGGACTACAGGCACTCGCCACAATGCCCGGCTATTTTTTGGTTGTACTTTGCTGTTCGGCAGGCCAGGGCTGGTGTATGTGGCTGGCGCCCTAGCCACTGAGCTACAGGCACCAAGCCAATTGGGGTGAGATTTGAGGCCTCCATAGTAGCTGAGATAACCGTGGCCTTGACACAGAAGGCAGTGATAATAAAAAGTGTCTCTAAGCCCTGGCAGGGCCTGGGGGACTAACCCTGGGGCAGGAGGCACCGGCTGGTATCATCTGTCCCTCCTTGTCCTGGAAAGCAGACTGGACTCTATCCCCCCAAGATGGGGACCCACTCACATCTTGCTTGTACCTGGCTTCAGCTTCAGGAGTCTCAGGGAGTGATAGATTAAGAAATGTGGAAGATTTCTAAGGGGTTTCTGGGCTGCCTGCGGTGGCACTCCGCCCCGGATCCTAGGGTGCCTCGTCGGGCGGACCTAACACTCTACACACACCCCAGCACCACCTCAACTGCAGCAAGAGCCCAGGGGAGGGGCTGCCAAGTCGGGCTGTCAGAGGGGCTGCTGCAAAAGTCCCGCCCCACAGCCACCACGCCCGCCCTGAGCTTGATGGAGCATAGAGCCACAGCGCCTCCCAGTGGCAGGGAAAGGCACGGAGAGGAGCCGTGGATTGGCAAGGAAAAACCCATTCCCGCCATCCCAGGAACACCACTGGCTGTCTTGAATTCGATTCCTTGGCCTCCAAATCTTGCCGTCCTTGGCCAGCTGAAATCTAAATGAACCTTTCAGGAACATTACAAAGCCTCCTCTTGGAGCCTGTCCATCCATTCCATCTCCCTGAGCACCCGCCCGTGCCTCACCGCACCAGGGAGGACTACCTGGGCCTGCAGCATGGGGGGCGCCATGTAGGAAGTAGAGCTAGCCTCAGTCTGGAGGGCGGTGGCCTGCTGAGGGGGGATCTCCGGTGGGATGGCCATCTGCCCAGCACAGTACCTTAATGCATAGCAGGCTCCTAGCAAGTGTTTGCTGAATTAACGCTGTTGCTCCAGAGAGAGGAAAAAAACAGGGGAATCAAGGAACTGCAGTTTCTAGTGCAACTATGGCTTGGAGAGAGAGAAAGGCAGGCCAGAAGAAATGGGGAATGCACCCCTCATCTTCAACATCTCCACCCAGAAAGGGAGAATGAGTAAGCCTCCAAGAGCGGCCTCTGGCTGTGTCTTTATTGAATGCAGACTCATTCATAGAAAACAGATGCGACCACAGCATGGAAAGTCATAAAATGAAGTTCTAAAGAAAACACCCAGACCCACCTCCTCAACCCAGACCAAAGAGAGCTATAAAAACAACTTTGGGAGAATAAAACACATTCTCATCCCCGAGGCAGAGGCTCAACTTGACCTCCTCATCCTTGGCATCTGGAATGGACTGAATGGGATGAAGGGCTCCAAGGACCAGAGTGGCCAGGAGAGCCCCAAACAGGGACGACTCTGTAAACTCCAAAGTTTTGTTAAGTATGGACGTGTGTGACTGACATAGAACTTGGCTGAAGACTGGACGGAAATTCAGAGGCCAGCCCAAGGTCCTAGAGTGAGGCTGGGCTTGCAGATACACAGGCAGAATAGCATGTCCCTTCCTTAAGCCCCTATCTAAGGTAGGCACTGGGCTCCCGCAGCTGTGAAGGCAGGACAGGATGGGCTCTGTTTCATCCCTCCTCTGCCCTGGACATTCTTGGACAGTGTCAATGGCACTAAAAGGCCCCCAGCTGGGGTTTGGCAGGACTAAGGGCCTGGAAAGGACAGGAAGGGTTGAGTCACTTTTCCCTTCAGTCCTGGTACTGGCATCAGTCTGGGGGCTGTTGGGACAAGGAGATGACCTCTGAATTTAGCCTCTCAGAAGGTGGTTCTCAAATTGGGCTGACTGCATTGCTGAAGAGCCAGCCCTGAGCATAGATCAGAGGGGAGAGGATACATACTGCTCTGGGCCCTTTGCAGGCCTTAGCACCAAAAGTCTGGCACCAGCTGGCCACCCCCAAAGTCCCACACTCCCATCCATCCTGGCTGACTGGAGTGGGCAGTGATGGCAGCCAGGTATAGCCCCAGAGAGAAGTAGAGCCCTGGTATAGGACAGAGACTCAGGTCCCAGACTAAATCCTGCAGTGGGAGTGCAGGAGGAGGAAAGGGCTTTGGGTCCAGGCTTGGGAGGTGGTGAAGAGGACGGGTGGAATGCAAGGCATGAGATGGGGAAGGCGTCATCTTCCCTCCTTCCTCCTGCAGAAGGACAAATGGAGAGCCAAAGGACAAGGCCCGCGGAAGGCCCCAACACTGAGAATAAAGCAGCAGTTTGGCCAATGTCTGCAGTTTCAGGGAGCAGGCCTCCTCCCGACAGAGGGCAGCTGCAAGGCTCAGTGCCACCCAATGACTGTTTCAGGCCAGGCCCAGGCCAGACCTCACTGTCCCACCACTACTCAGTGTTGGGCAGCAGTGCTGGGACTGGTAGCTCCAGCGCTCCAGAGATGCCGGGCTTTGGACACCGATGTGCTCAGAGCCCCGAGAGGGGAAGCGAAGGCCAAGGCTCCTGCTAGAAGACGTAGATCTTGTCCCGCTGCACAGTATCTAGGTCATCGTCCAGGGTCAGCAACACCTGGGGGGCGGATGCTCCATCAGCCACAAAGAAAGAAGTAGCCTCCACCTCTCCCCTCCTAGGTTAGGCCAGGTCCTGCCTACCAGAAAGGACCCAAACATGGCGATGGAGGACAGGAAGTGCCAGATGTCATGGTCATCAAAGAAGTCGAGGAGAATACAGTCTCGGTTGTGCTCCCTTGACTCCGCGGGCGTTTTCTTGGGGAGGAACAGAGATAGCCACCTGCTCACCCTGCTCTGGCAAGGCCAGGGGCAAACCCACTCCCCTTTCACTCAAGGGGACCCCTCTTCCCACCCCAGGCAGGAAAGCACCTTATTTTGATCCGACCCATGCCCCCGTCCCCCATCTGAGAAACAGCCTTGGGTTACAAACTTCTCCCCAGTCCACTGGCTTCTACTCAGTCCTTTTCCTTCACTCCTGTCTTACTCCCTTCACATTCTCTTCCTTCCATCTACGAGCTGAGAGCTCTAATAACCTTGAGATGCCTTCAACTCAGAGGTGCCACAAGGCCTCCTAACTCACCCCCCTGCCTGAACTCTGCCCCCTGCTCTGTCCCCAGGTTCACTGTTTTCTCCAAAATACAATCATTAGGTTATACCCCTGCTCAAGGGCAGCAGCCATGAGCTGGGGCACTCAAGGTCCTCCCTGCTCTTCCAGTAACCTCCATCCCACAAACATCTACTGATCACTCCATACCCATGTCTGGGGATTATCCCGGCTGCATGCTTGGCCACAGACATGACCAAGACCCACCTGGCCTCAAGGAGCTCACAGTCTTCACCCCAACAGCCCCCAACTTAGTGCATTCACTGACCTCCAAGTTTGCCTCTCTGTCATTACACAGGTCACAGCATGTCTGGGCCATAGGACCCTACCCCATCACCAGAGCTTTTATGGCCAAAAACAAGGCAATAAGGCCTGTCTCCTCCACAAAGAGCTCCTGGGCTCCTAACACAAAGTATTCTCTGCGCTCTGTCCCCCAGTACATTCCCTTTCATGCCTGCACCCTTCATTTCATGTATCAGATTGTTTTTTTTTTTTGAGACAGAGCCTCAAGCTGTCACCCTGGATAGAGTGCAGTGACATCACAGCTCACAGCAACCTCCAATTCCTGGGCTCAAGCGAGTCTCTTGCCTCCGCCTCCCAAGTAGCTGGGATTACAGGCGCCCGCCACAATGCCAGGCCATTTTTTGGTTGCAGCCATCATTGTTGTTTGGCGGGCGGGGGGGCTGGATTTGAACCCGCCAGCTCAGGTGTACGTGGCTGGCGCCTTAGCCCGTTGAGCCACAGGCGCCGAGCCTGTTTTTTTTTTTTTGAGACAGAGTCTCATTCTGTCACCCTGGCCATAGTGCCAGGGGGTCACAGTTCACAGCAACCTCAAACTCTTGGGGTCAAGTGATCCTCTTGCCTCAAAGAGTAGCCGAGACTACAGGCACCTGCCATGAAGCCCAGCTACTTTTTTCTATTTTTAGTGCAGACAGGGTCTTCAGGATGGGTCTTGAACTCCTTAGCACAAGTGATCCACCTGCCTCAGCTTGCCAGAGTACTAGAATTACAGACATGAGCCACCAGCCATGTATCAGATCATAAATAGCAAGCCCACATGTATTAATATCTCTCTTTCCCTCTTGAACTAGATTATGAGTGCCTCAGGCAGAGACCATGGCAGACTTAGTTCTGATCACAGAATTAAAGCCCAACACATAGGTACCCAGTAAGACAGAAAAGAGAGACCTCTGTGACTTCTAATCCCAAATGCTACTCACTGGCTGTATATCTCTGCAAAGGTCACTTGTCCTCTCTGAGCCTCAGCTGCTTCCTAAATAAAATGTCAATATCTCCAGGCTATAAAGTTGAATGCTAGGAAAATTAAATGAGAAAG
Organism: Arctocebus calabarensis; assembly: GCA_963573935.1. Classification (NCBI taxonomy): domain Eukaryota; kingdom Metazoa; phylum Chordata; class Mammalia; order Primates; family Lorisidae; genus Arctocebus; species Arctocebus calabarensis. Next base: position 16,605 of record CAUYON010132311.1, read on the forward strand.
CAGCTAGGAAAGTGCTGGACCATGGCAGGTGCTCCCAAATAATGCTTAAAAAGAGAATTAGGCTGGGCATGGTGGCTCACACTTGTAATCCTAGTACTCTGGAGAATCACTTGAAGCCAGGAGTTTGAGACCAGCCTGGGCAACATAGCAAGACCCCATGTCTTATTTTTAATAAAAGGCTCGGTCATCTGTTGGCTCATGAGGAGCCTGTGAGTCCCTACTCACCTGCCAGGTGCTGAGCCCCTGGAAGAAGAAGAAGAGCGCGAAGCCCCAGACCACAGAGGTGCAGACGATGCAGAGCAGGGGGATGAGCTTGATCCTCTCCCCACTCCGCAGCTGGGGTGGGAAGAAAGGAACAAGAGCTTGAGGCCCAGGCCTCACCCGTCTTTTCCCAGCCTCTCCTAAATGTCCTTCCAAGGACCCTCCCAGGCTTTCACGACCAATCCTTCAGGAAGCTGTCTTAGATTCACACCACCTTGCACAGCCACAGAGCTCAACCTGGCCCCACACCAGCAGCCTGGTGATGTTGCCACAACATACACTCTAGCTGGTCCTCCATATACTCAGAATCCCATGCTGGCAAAATATATTGGCTAAGGGGGTCCCTTGGGAAGCTTGGTCCTTAGAGGTACAGATCCCCCACAGATTTAGTTCCTATCTCTCTCAACCCCTCCTGCATTATTTTTTTTTAATGTTTTTTTATTATTATTTTTTCTTTGCAGTTTTTTGGCCAGGGCTGGGCTTGAACCCGCCATCCCCAGTATATGGGGCCGGAACCGTACTCCTTGAGCCACAGGCGCCACCCCTGCATTATTTATTTATTTTTGAGACAGAATCTCACTTAGTCTCAATCCCTTCTGCTTTATTTATATCATTATTATTATTATTTTTTTTTTCAGTAGAGACAGAGTCTCACTTTATCACCCTTGGTAGAGTGCCATGGCATCATGCAGCTCACAGCAACCTCCAGTTCCTGGGCTTAGGTGATTCTCTTGCCTCAGCCTCCTGAGTAGCTGGGCGAGCCACAACGCCTGGCTATTTTTTTTTTTTGCGGTTTTTGGCCAGGGCTGGGTTTGAACCTGCCACCTCCGGCATATGTGGGCTGGCGCCTTACTCCTTTGAGCCACAGGTGCCGCCCCACCTGGCTATTTTTTTGTTGCAGTTTGGCTGGGACGGGGTTTGAACCTGCCATCCTCGGTATATGGGGCCAGTGCCCTACTCACTGAGCCACAGGTGTCACCCCTGCATTATTTATTTATTTATTTTTGAGACAGAATCTCACTTAGTCTCAACCCCTCTTGCTTTATTTATTTATTTTTGAGACAAGAGTCTCACTTAGTCACCGTGGGGTTCAGTACAGTGGCATCATAGCTCACAGCAACCTCAAACTCTGGGGCTCAAGTGATCCTCTTGTCTTAGCCCCCCTGAGTAGCTGGGGCTACAGGCACCTGCCACAATGCCCAGCTAGTTTTTCTATTTTTTAGTAGAGACAGGGTCTCTATTTTCTCAGACTAGTCTTTTTTTTTTTTTTTTTTTTCGAGACAGAGCATTAAGCTGTTGCCCTAGGTAGAATGCTGTGGCATCACAGCTCACAGCAACCTCCAATTCCTTAGGCCTAAGCAATTCCCTTGCCTCAGCCTTCCAAGTAGCCGGAACTACAGACGCCTGCCACAACGCCCAGCTATTTTTTGGTTGTAATTGTCACTGTTGTCTGGCAGGCCTAGGCTGGATTTGAACCTGCCAACTCCAGTGTATGTGGCCAGTGCCTTAGCCGCTTGAGCTACAGGCGCCAAACCCAGATTAGTCTTGAACTTCTGAATTCTGGCTTGGCCTGCCAGAGTGCTGGGATTATAGACGTGAGCCACTGTGCCAGGCAACCCCTCCTGCCTAAAAGGGGCCTAAACAACCTGAAATGCTACCACTTTCAAGGGCCTTTTATAGGATATGGAAGGGGCTCAGTAAACGGCCTTTAGTCTGCGGTTGGTTCCCAGGGGGCACATGCAAGAGGCTTTGGCCCCTCCCTTCCTCAAATCTCACTGGTATAGACAAATGGACAGGAAACTCTTCACTCACACACCAAGTCCTGTCCTGGGTAGGGCATGCCTATTGCCCTCCCCAGAAAGCAGAGAAGCTGACAGCAGTGGCTCATTCCCCACTCACCTTCATAATTATGTAGAAGGCAAAGTAAAGAAGCAGGTTGCAGATGCCAATGGCCAGCAAATAGGAGGCAAAATCATTGGGGCGCATGATGAGCCCGTAGGCAGCCCTGGCAAGAAGGATAAGGGGCTGGTGAAGTGGGAAGGGCCAAGAGCAAGAAAGGGACACTTCCTTACTCCTCCCCCCACCATCCTTTACTATGATGTGGGGCTGGGATCAGAGGTCCACAGAAGATTCCAGAAGCCCAGGTGCCACCACCCCCTCCTTGGCCCTCATTTCTTATGCCTGACATTTAGAAATTGTCCATGGCCTCTAAGGCAGCCAGTGGCTGACCAAGTCCCCAGCTGTCTACCCAGCCAGGCTACCACAAAAAAACAGCCAGACTCACAGTGACCAGTTGATAATGTTGCCCATGACCAGCAGTACCATACGGTCCTGCAGGGAAGCAGAGACGCAGGGACTGAGAGGTGGGAAGAGAGGTGGGGAGAAGTGGAAAGGGTCCCATCAGCTGGCCCCTACCCCTACCCTAGATTCTCAGCTGTGCCTCCTTCCTCCCACCCCCCGGAGGGACAAGAGTAGATGCAGGAGGAAGGGGCTGGGGAGCTGGGCAGTACCACGTAGAGGGGCCCACTGCACTGCCGGATGCAGTCTGTGTAGAGCACGTGCAGAATGCGGCGGAAGATCCCCGAGTCTGCAAGAAGGGGATGGTGCTGAAAGGCTCAGGCCCCTCTGGGGCCCTCTGGGCCAGCTGAGCAGCTGGGGCCTTCAGAGGACACAGCCCTGCCAAGGCCTTGTCTAATTCCTGAGTGTCTCCTTTGTGTCTAGGTCCCTGAGGCCTCCACCCCCCATTCCAGGCATCCCTCCAGGTTCCCACCCACAGGCCCTGCCCTGGCCATGCCCTCACCCAGCTTCCAGCGTCCCATGTAGTAGAGCTGTGTGCTGAGAAGTAAGGTGGCAATGATGTGAATGATGGAGAAGATGATCCAGAACACCGTGTTCCCCTTGCCAAAGACCTGCCAGGAGGCCATCGAGGGCAGAGGAGAGGAAGTGCTGAGGGCCGCTGTTCCCATGGCCCACCCTTCCTGGGGCTCACTGCTTGGCCAGGCCCCAGTACTCTGAGGGGGGTCCCAGGAAGGCATCTCAGGGATGGAGCAGGGATCTCTTCTGCAGGAGGTAGCAAGGGGGTGTGTACACCCACGTGTGTGGATACACGTGCACCTTTCCTATCCTACAGGGTGAGCAGAGCTAGTCAGTGGACTCAAGTCAGAACTAGTCAGGCCCTCACCACGCCCAGCACAGAGAAGAAGATGACGATGGCCAAGCAGGCATAGGCGCTATAGGCGCTGGCGTTGATGTCGGGGTGTCGCTTCTGGTAGAGCTTCAGCATGCAGAGTCCGGCGATCATATACATGAACGACGTGTCTAGGATGCAGGACATGGAGTGAGCTACAGAAACACCTGCCAAACCTTAACAGAGAATCCTCAGCCCTGACAATCAGAGAGGAAGAGAGAGCCCCAATGCCTTGCTATGGCCACAGAGTGAGTTGGTGGCAGGTTGGCATGTGAATGCCAGTCCCTTAACTATCCTGTCACCCCACAGGCTGTTACTCAGACTCCTACATCTCCTGAAGGCAAGGACAACTTAGTCTGAATGTCTTAGGCTAAAAGCATCCTGAGATGAGAGACCATTTATTTTTATTTTTTCTATTGAGACAGAGTCTCACTTTGACACCTTCTGTAGAGTGCCATGGCTCACAGCAACCTCAAAATCTTGGGCTCAAGCGATTCTCGTGCTTCAGCCTCTCTAGTAGCTGGGACTATAGGCAACCGCCACAATGCCCAGCTATATTTTATTTTTGTTTAGCAGGCCCAGGCTAGATTCAAACCCACCAGCCCCAGCGCATGTGGCCGGTGCCCTAACCACTGAGCCATGGGCACCCAGCCCAGAGACCATTTCTTAATTATCTTAAGTTTTCTCGGTGCTTGCACAGGCCTTTACATAGGAAAAGCTCAACAGATGAATGAAATGGTGCCTAGAGGCCCCTTCCTATATGTTAGGATTGCGCACACACAGCCATCCCAGTCTTGGAGTTTCATTCTGGGCTGAGTCTCGGGGACCCCAGTGGGTGACTGGGGGATGGCGGAGGACTCAGGCTGTGGGTTCAGCCAGAGAAGAGGGAGACCCCACTCACCAAACTGGAAATTGGTATAGTTGGGGCACACATGATAGCAGGCACTAAGCAGCCCCTCCATCATCAGGGCTGTGCCCATGGCATAGAACAGACCAAAGTGTTTGGGGATCCCACATTCCTGTTGGGAGAAGGGAGGGAGGGAGAAAGTGAGATAGGAAGGGATCTAGAGAGGGAGCCCTAAGAGGGGCAGAAGAGGGGTGGTGTATGTGCAGGGCAGGTTGGGGGGGGCGCTAGGGAAGGCAGCTGGGTATCCCTCACCAGGGCATGGAGGTCGTTGCGCAGCAGGGCCCGGTTGTGGTTGATCTCCCGCTGCAGGATGATGAGCAAGAAGAGCAGCCCCAGCAGGATGTACCCCAGGTTACTGAGGATGTTGTTGAAGGCGCTAGAAAGGGCACCACAAGGCATCTGCTTAAAGTCTCCTCTCCAGCCTGGGCAGAGATTTGCAAAGCCCTGGCCCTACTCCAGTTCACCCCTGGCCTGGAGTAGGAGGCTTCCCAGCACAGTCCCTACCTGAGGTTGCCTAGTGGGTGGGCGCAGAGAAAGTTGTAGTAGCAGATGTCCTGATTTCCTGTGACATTCACCACCTGCAGGAGTGGGGGCAGGAGAGAGGGCTGCTAGTATGCCCCACTCTGCCCCCAGGCCATGTCACACCAGGTGGGACACGTGGCTAAAGAGAACAAATGCTGCCACTGCTAGTACCCTAGGCACATGCTCCTTTTGAAAAAAGGGATAACAGGGTGGTGCCTGTAGCTCAGTGGGTAGGCACCAGCCCCATATACTGAGGGTGGCGGGTTCAAACCCGGCCCCGGCCAAATTACAACAAAACAAACAGTTGGGCATTGTGGCGGGCCCCTGTGGTCCCAGCTACTCGGGAGGCTGAGGCAAGAGATTTGCCGAAGCCCAGGAGTTGCAGGTTGCTGTAAGCTGTGACACCACAGCACTCTACTGAGGGTGACAAAGTAAAACTACGTCTCCAAAAAAAAAAAGGGATAACAGGCTGCACAGTCATTGTCTCCCTCCTTCCTGTGGCTAAACACCCTGAGGCATGAGCATAAGGGAAGCCCTTGCCCCTAGTACAGAAAAAAGGGAAGAGAAACCAACCCTTACAAAGTCTAGGACTTTTGTTTCAGAACCCCCACAACTTCCAGGGAAAGTTCTATCCCTGGTATTATGCTGCCCCCATTCTGCAGATGAAGAAACTGATGCTCAGGGACGTGAAGTGATTTGCCCAAGGTCACTGAGCTGGTAAGGCAGAGCTGATATGAACCCACATCCCAGAACCTAAGACCTGTGCTCCTTCCAGAGCCCCATGCTGAGAGGCCCTGCACTTTGGGACAGTGTCCCAGGCCATGCTGAAGGTGAGCCAGCCTCCGTCCTCTCACCGTCTGGTAGGTGATCACCAGCTGCACCACAGGAAGAGCATAGAAAACAGCAATGGTGGCAATATTCCTGAGGAGTGAGAGGTGATGGTGAGGGGCACAGGACCTAAGAAGCGGCCATGTCACCTGCCAATACCAGCCACCAACAACAGGAATCCCAGTATGTTCATCCCACTCACCAGAAATAGATCTGGTACTTTTTCCGAAGAACACGCTTGTCCTTCCGTGCCAGGTCAGCCACATAGAGGTATTGCTAGGAGAGGCAGGAGTGAACCCTACTTACCCACCACCTGGGAAAGGCCCCTCTCACTCAGACTGGAGGTGGACAAAAGGGGCCTCCCTCAGTCAGGCCTGGATTCAGGAGGACAGAATTCTGGGCTACTGTAGCCACGTAGACCAAGAGGGTTTGGCCCATCGGGCTGGAAGGGGTTGGAGGGTGAGTTAGTTTCCCCTGGAATCTATGCTGCCCCAGCTGTGCTCGTGTCCTCTGCTTCCCTAAAATACCATATCAGTGGGAAATATGCTGGGGCTTGAACACAGAATGTCCCTTCCTCAGGAAATCCCTGCCCAGGCCAAGCCCACAAGTCAGACCTTGGTGCGAATAACATTCTTGTCTGAATCGATGTCAGTCAATGTATCATAGTCATCCTCCTCCACAGAGCTCATGGAGTCCAGTCGTGGCCGGGTACCCACTGGGTCAAAGGAACGGCCTGGGAAGGAAGGAGGGGTTGTGCCTGTGAGCACAGAACCCACAGTCTGCCCTCACCCATTTGAGGCCACTGTAAAAATTACTAGGAAGAGGTAAACTGTAGGCTGGGGCTCTGAGCAGGGGTTGAGGTAGGCTCAGGAGCTGGGAGGACATATCAGGCGCTCCCAAGTCCTAGAGGGGAGCAAGGGTGGGCTCTGCAAGGAGCCCATCAAACAGGGCTCACTCTAGCTTTGTGCTACTCCTGGCTCCCCTCTCTGAGCTAGGCATCCCAGGCCAGGACCCTGTGCAGACCCTAGGCCCCAGACAGAAGCCACAGGATTGAACTTGGCAAGTCATGCTGATTAGAAGTTATCCAGCCCTGTCAGTTCTGAGAAGACATTGCCTTGGCCCTCCCAGGTTAAAGGCCCTATGGGAGTAGGTGCAAGGTGGGGTGTGATGCTGCCTCCAGAAAAAGCATCTCTCCTTCATCTAGCTTTTGTCTCCTGCCTTCAGAAGCTTCTTCCTGGGACTTTGCCGAGCCAAAGCCCCCAAAGGCCAGAATGTGACACCCACACCCTCAAGCCTTACACCAGCAGGCAAAAAAGACAGCAAACTAGAACATCTGGCCTGGGGGCAGCTGAGGTGCCAGTCCACCAGCACTGGGGCCAGTGCCTGCCTATCTCAGAAGACACAGAGCTGGCAATCATTGGCATCAGATGGAGAAGCCATGCACAGAGCATCTTTCAGGGCCTGGGGTCAGCAGTCAACTGCCCTGCAGGAGCTGATTGGCAGGGCAGCTCCACCCCCTCCCCACATCTACCCATGGCAATGCACAGCTGCCGCATCTGGCCAGAGGGGAGGCGCCGCTTGAACCGGTCGTGCCCTTCAAAGGAAAGGGAAAGTTACCAGGGAGCTGGGACAAAGGAAGAGGATGAGGGAGAAGGGGGCAAGAAAACAGCAGGCCCTCCCCTGGTTCCAGCATCTGGCAGAAGAGCAACCGCCCACCACAACTTTTCACCCAGCCAACACCAGCCCTGCACCACACAACCCCTTCCTGCCTGGCCCACTCACCATGGTAACCATAAGAGAGGTCCCCAGTGCCCTCGCTGTCAACCAAACCATCAGTGGATCCGGAACCATTCTCTGTAGGGAGTGGTCAGTGGTGAGGGAGGCAAGAGAGACCTCAGGGAAGGGGACACTGGCCCATCCCTAAGGGGGGTCTGAGCAGTAGCAGGAGCAGGGGCAGCAGGAGATGGCAGACCAGGTTATGGAAGGCAAGCACAGCCTCTGGCTTTGACACATACCAAAGGAGCCATAGTTGTAACCCTCATAGGCGGAGCTGCCAGGAAAAGAATCAGCCAGAACTCGAGGGTGACCTGCAATGAGAAGTCGAGGTTGCCTTAGCCCTGGAAGCAGAGAGAGGCCTGGAGCCAGGACAAAGAAAAAAATGAAGAATCCAGAGAAGATAGCCACAGACAGGCCGTGCCAACAGCAAAAAACAAATACCTAACCAAGCAAACACATCTCACTCCCATGTCAACACCTGCCCCAACCTCCCACCTGCCCCTCCCATGAAAACAGAACCACCCTTTGTCTCCAAGGGAGACAAGGAAGGTCAAGGGACTGACACTGACACATCTAAGTTACTGGCAGCAAGCACAGACATCATCTGGCCTGCCCAGACCTCCTGCCCCCGACCTACACAGCCCTATACTTCACCTCCCTCCCCACTCTGGACTCCAGCTCCTCTGTCCACAGCATCTGGAGCTTACCAAGAAGAGAAGCTGAGAGAGAAGGTCCCAAGCAGGAGGGGGACAGAGGGGAGGGAAGGGTGGGAGGAAGGAAGAGAAAATGAAAGGTTATTAATCCCAGAGACTATAAGCAAACTGCCTAAGACAGACTGGTAGTCATAGAGAACAAGTCAAGTGACAGCCTCCAAGATGCTCATGTCAGGAAAGGACCGGCACAGTATCCCAGCCCTGTTGCCATCCACTGTGTGTTACTCCCAGTCTGAACATTATGAGGCCCTAGTCCTTCCTCCTCCACGCCCTGAGTGAACCATCCACCTCTACCCTCTCCAAAACATGCAGCAAAACCTGCTCTCCCCATCCAGGCCCCCTAAAGGTACCACTTTCTGGGCAGGCTCGGTCCATGGCCACCAGCAGGGTCTTCTTCTTCTGCCTGCAGGGACAGAATCCAGAGGTCACCCAGATGGGACAGGACAAGAATCCATCAGTGCTGGGTTCGATCTCCTTCTACCTTCTCTACCCTATGTGATCCCTGAAACCTTGTTCTCCACCCTGGATCCCAGGGTTACTCTTGGGCTAGGGAGCAATGTGGGTTCTTCCTGCTTAGGAAGAAGGTTGAGGAGAAGGGTTGGTTTCCATAGAGAAGCCCATGGACCACAGCCCCTAAAAGGGCCCTGTTTTCCAGTATCCTGTGGAAGTTGCACAATACCCTGGGCCAGTTCGGATCCTGCCAGGCTGTGTCCCTGATGTGTCCACCCAACCCACCCCAGACCAACAATGCCACTTTACCTCCAGTTCTCCCAGCAGGCCAGGAGGACAGTCAGCAGGTAGAAGGAGAGAAATATGCCCAGGCAGAAGAGCATCCCACCAACATAGGCCTCGGCTGCAGGGAGGGAAGCAGGAAGGTCAACACAGCAAAACCTTTTGAGGCATCCCATCATGGCGCTCAAGGACCTCTGTGACCTGGCTTCTCTGCCCAACCTGATCTCTGCTGCTTCTCCCCTCAAATGTAACACCCTGGCCGGAAAGGCCAACTGCCAGTTCCCAAATATGCCAAACTCAGACACAATCCTGTCTTTGTTTGTGTTGCTCCCTGTGCCAGAACTTTCACTTCTTACTTTTGGAAAACTCTATCTTGACTTAAACTTCAAGCTACAGCTCAGGGGCTGTGTCCTCTAGGAAGCTTTCTCCATCCTATGTCCCCACAATGGCATGTGCTCTGTTCATCACAGCTCTTGGCACCCTGCAGAGCAGCAGCCTCCCATCCCTCCAGACAGGAGCTCCCTAAGGACTGAAGCCCTAGCACACCACCTAGGACCCAGGAGGTGGTCGGTAAATATTTGCTGAAAAAATCATCTATACAGGAGAGGCATTTTCTTTCCCCTCCTATCACAATCTCTTATTTTATCTTATATGTTCCTATTTATAAAGGGCTCCACTTAATCCCTCAGTAAATATTTCTTGAGCAGGGACTCTGGGCCAGGACTTTCCTGCTAATATTGTGCAAAACCTCATAAATTAGTGAAATCAATGGGACAAACTTTATTACCTCTGCAACAGAGACAGGGAAACTGAGGCTCAATGAGAGTACACTGCTGATACGTGGCACAGAGTGAACTAGAACTCAGGACTTCAATCTTTAGTCACAGACTGTCTGTACCACATTACACTGGAACGCCCTCTCTGCACGCCTGCCAAGAACACTCCCCCCTCCTGGCCTGCTGGGCTGCTGGGCTGCTTACACAGGGAACACCCTCCAGCCCAGGCCTGAAAGGAAGAGCTGGAGAGGCTTGCCCACACTCACAGGTGACTGCTTGAGATACCAGCACTGAAAGGGTTTTCTGGCGGTGCCCTTGATCGACGGGTTCATCTGGAAGGAAAATGTCAATTGGTAAAGAAGTGGATGCCTCGGGCGGTGCCTGTGGCTCAGTGCGTAGGGCACCGGCCCCATATACCGAAGGTAGTAGGTTCAAACCTAGCCTCGCTGAACTGCAAAACAAAAAATTATCCGGGCCGTTGTGGTGGGCACCTGTAGTCCCAGCTACTCGGGAGGCTGAGCCAAGAGAATTGCCTAAGCCCAGGAGTTGGAGGTTGCTGTGAGCTGATGCCATGGCACTCTACCGAGGGTGATAAAGTGAGACTCTGTCTCTACAATTAAAAAAAAAAAGTGGATGCCTGAAGCTTGGCTAGAGTTGCTGGGACCTTGTCTTGGAGAGTCTGGGACCAAAAGTCCATGTCCTATCAGGTCTACCAATCACCCATGCATGGTCTTATCCCTCCCAGGAATACACCAAGCCCTCTTCATCCTTAGGGGAAGTAGAAACATACAAATGTACCTTCCATAAAAGGGTAGAAAGGCAAGGAACCCCCGCAGGCCTGGTCTTCAGTCTTTACCACCACCACCACATAAAAGCTGTTGCTAGGGAAGTCTTTGCGCTGCAGAATGACATGACAATGGTGACATCATCATGAACATCGCCATCACCATCCTCTTCTGAGTACTTACCCTGGGCCAGACAATATGCTAAACTCTTCATAGACACAAATTTACTTAATCCTCATGAAGGTCCTTAAGATAAGTAAGTGCTGGATAGGCTTAGAGAAGTTAGCTTAGGGTCAGACTGCCAGTAAAGGGTAGAGATAGGATTATCTGGCCCCAGAGCCCAAATCCTGAGCCTACACTACAGCCAGGAGAGCAAATGTGTGTGGGCTGCACATGGATTGTGCTGCTACAGGCTGGGCAACAGCCAGAAAGGGGCGGGGTGGGGGGGGCAAGACTGCTCCATCAGTAGCAGGACTTAATGTTGTAAAGCAACATGTAGCTTCCCCATCCTGTCTCCACCCTTCGTCAAGGGTAGCACTCAGCATCGGCCAGGGACCTGGGGCATCTTCCTCGCCTCGCTATTGTTACAATGAATGAAGTAAATATGGCAGCTGCTCTTTCCCATCACCAATGGTAATTGAGATTATGGCTCAACTCTCACATATATCAAGTGATTCAAAGTCAAAAGACCTGGAGGGCCAAGACTCAGTCCTATGAGAGATAGGAATGGGCAAAGGAAAAGGGGCTTAGAAAGTTACCCAGCTTATTGCCTGGCAACAACTCTCACCTGCACAGTGATGGCTGCCTTCTTGGTCATAGTCTGGTACATGCCAATGAAGGCAACGTTGTTGTCCAGGTCATAGACAGGGCACTACAGAGGGAGGAGAGGATAGACAGTTGGATGGGAATCTAGGCCTGCCCCTCTCTTTAGCAGCCCTGCTACCTGCCAGTGGAGAGTTACAAGGGCAGGTAACTCACCAGGACATCTTGGATGGAGATGACTGTGCAGGGGAAGGCCTTGTTGGAGGTCACTTTGACAATCACTGAGTCCACTCCATCAGGGAACTCATACTTGAAATACTGAGGACATAAAAAGGGCAAGAAGCCCCCCCTCTCATAAGTGCTGGATAGGCTTAGAGAAGTTAGCTCATGAGCATGCTCTCTTGGCCCCTTTAGAAGGAAACAGTTTCCCATAAACAAGGACCCAGAATCCTCTCAGAGCTGGGCAGCAGAGGAGAGAAGGGCCTTGATCACAGCAGCCCCATTTTCTGCAGATTATTCCTTTCTGCCTCAGCTGCGCACTCAGGACAGTGCCTGAAAGGCAGAGTGGGAAAGATGGCAACCAGACCCTGCATCTCTGCACTGTCCCACACTATCTGTCCCTCGTCACCTTAGGGCCGGAGCTCCTGATTCCAGAGAGTCCCATCATGGAGAACACAACCAACGTGAAAGTCCCAGCAAAGACCACTGACTAGTCCTACTCTCAAGTCCAATTTTCCCCCATTTCTCCTCTTGAGGGGAAGCCAACAGTGAGATGTTACCTGCGGCTGGGCTGCTGTGGTGTTGAAGCTAAACTGCTCCCCAGTCCTGCAGGGTGGAGAAGAGCCCCCCATAGTCACTCCCAGAGCTTGGGAAGGAGGCCAGGCCCCATGGTCCCTCGCTCTACCCTGCTGACCTGAGCACGAAGTCATCCATGCGGCTGACTCGGAGCTGGTACGTGGTGTTGACTGGTGACAGAGTGGACACATCCACATAGAAGAACTGGACCTCAGACTCATTCTTGGTGGGGGGCTGACATAGGGTGCGTTCCACTTTTTGGTAGAGGTACTTGCGTTGAAACCTATGGTCCAAAGCAAAGTCAATATGTGATTTCTATCCCACTCCAGAGGAGCATGGCCCAGTTCCTCCTGTCTGGTCTCTACCACCTCCCCATGCCTTGGCAGAGAAGCAAGCGCCAGCAGGTGTCTTGGCCCCCAGGCTCTGACCAGCCTCCAGGCTCAAGGAATGGAGAAGAGAAACAGGGAGGCTCCTGGATGAGGCCCTGGGCAAGGCCTGGCCTAGGCCGCTTCCCCTCCCTGGTCCCCAGGTCCTACTCACAGCCCTCGCAGGATTAGGGGCACCTGGAAGGACACCACAGCCTCCTTCTGGCGGACGACAAACAGCAAAGGCGCCCCCTTCTGCTTGTTCAGGACGTTCACAGACACACGCACGCCCTCAGTCTGTAGGATGAAATAGAGATGCTCTTCTGTTAAGCACCTGCCACCCAGGACACATGAATCTGGAGATTGTGAGCCCAGCCCTCCCTCTTGCCAGCCATTCTGTTCTTTCTCCATCCTGGTCAGGCTTGAAAGTTCTCCTCCTTGCCCCTTCTCCTGCCAGAACCCCTAGTCTCCAGGAGGGACTTGAGCTCAGTTAGAGGACTATAGAAAAGCTGCTTCTTGGGAAGTGTCTACAGCTCAGTGGGTAGGGCGCCAGCCACATGCACCAGGGCTGGTGGGTTTGAATTGGCCTGCTAAAAACAAAAAAATAGCCAGGCGTTGTGATGGGCGCCTATAGTCCCAGTTGCTCGGGAGGCTGAGATAAGAGATCATTTAAGCTCAAGAGATGGAGGTTGCTGTGAGCTGTGACGCCATGGCACTCTACCAAGGGTGACAAAATGAGACTCTGTCTCAATAAAAAAAAAAAAGAAAGAAACAAAAGCAGCTTCTGGATGGCATGTGTATTCAGGGCAACAGGACCAGGCAACTGCAGGGCCCAACAGACAACACAAGTAGGCCTTGGGAATCTCCACCACGATACTCCATTTCTATCCATGTGCCTTGGATGCACAGGCCTACACATACATGGTGGACCCACACGCAACACATGCAGACACAGGAAAGCATGAAGTGCTCCTCAGTCCTCTTCCTTGTGAACCAGGGGCCCAGCAGGAAACTCCAGTTCCACAACTAATCCAGGAGCCAGGGCCCATGTGGGGAGGAGAGGTAGGTGCCGAACACCAAATCGTACCCTTAGGTCTGACCAAGGGACACAGCTGTGGAAAAGGCATTTCGTATCTCTGAGCCTCAATTTCCCTCTCTATAAAATAACACTCACCCTTGGAACTATGGAGAAACATATACAGGACAGTAGGATTTTTTTTTTTTTTTTTTAAGACAGACCCTCAAGCTGTCGCCCTGGATAGAGTGCTATGGCATCACAGCTCACAGCAACCTCCAATGCCTTGGCTCAAGTGATTCTCCTTGCCTCTGCCACCCAGGTAACTGGGACTACAGGCGCCTGCCATAACGCCCAGCTATTTTTTGGTTGCAGCCATCATTGTTGTTTGGCAGACTCAGGCTGTGATTCAAACCTGCCAGCTCAGGTGTATGTGGCTGGCACCTTCGCCACTTGAGCCACAGGTGCCAGGCCAGGAGGGTTTTTTTGTTTGTTTTGTTTTTGAGACAGAGTTTCACTATGTGGCCCTGGGTAGAGTGCTGTGGTATCAAGATATTGGCCTTAAGATATTCCCTTGCCTCCGCCTCCCAAGTAGCTGGGACTACAGGCGTCCACCACAACACCTGGCTATTTTTTGTTGTTGTTATTGCAGTTGTTGTTCTCATTTACCAGGCCCGGGCCAGTTCAAACCCATCAGCCCCATATGTGGCCAGCACCCTGGCCAGCACCCTAGCCGCTTAGCTACAGGCGCCAAGCTGACAGTAGGAATTTAAAAAAAAAAAAAACTACAGCTCGGTGCCTGTGGCTCAACGGGCTAAGGCGCCAGCCACGTACACCTGAGCTGGCGGGTTCGAATCCAGCCTGGCCCGCCAAACAACAATCATGGCTGCAACCAAAAAATGGCCGGGCGTTGTGGCAGGCGCCTATAGTCCCAGCTACTTGGGAGGCAGAGGCAGGAGACTCGCTTGAGCCCAGGAATTGGAGGTTGCTGTGAGCTGTGATGCCACAGCACTCTATCTAGGGTGACAACTTGAGG
>CAUYON010132314.1:0-22374 GCA_963573935.1 Arctocebus calabarensis
CTCCAAACAACAATGATGGCTGCAACCAAAAAATGGCCAGGCGTTGTGGTGGGCGCCTATAGTCCCAGCTACTTGGGAGGCGGAGGCAGGAGACTCGCTTGAGCCCAGGAATTGGAGGTTGCTGTGAGCTGTGATGCCACGGCACTCTATCCAGGGTGACAGCTTGAGGCTCTGTCTCAAAAAAAAAAACAAAAAAAATTATCTAGGCGTGGTGGCAGGCAATTGTAATTCCAGCCACTCAGGGGGCTGAGGCAGGGGGAGAACGTGAACCCAGCAGTCTGAGGTTGCAGTGAGCTGTGATGACACCACTGCATCCTAACCTGACAACAGAGTGAGATCCTGTCTCAAAAACACACACACACACACACACACAAAAGAGGGTGGTGCCTATGGCTCAGTGAGTAGGGCACTGGCCCCATATGACCAAGGTGGCAGGTTTGAGCCTGACCTGGCCTGCTGAACAACAATGACAAATGCAACCCAAAAATTGCCAGCTGTTGTGGCGGGCACCTGTAGTCCCAGCTACTTGGAGGCTGAGGCAAGAGACTCGCTTGAGCCAAGGGGTATAAGGTTGCTGTGAGCTGTGACTCCATAGCATAGCACTCTACCAAAGGTGACATAGTGAGACTCTGTCTCCAAAAAAAAAATAAGGAAACCAGACGCAAGGAGTGCGTGCCTCCATTCATATGAAGTCCTAAAGCAGGTGAAACTACCCAGAAACAGCAGTCAGAGGTGGGTGGGAGGAGAGGGACATGGAGGAACTTTCTGGGAGAATGGAAAGTCCAGAATCTTCAGTGGTGGGGATATGGGTGTATACAATTGTCAAAACATTGAACAATTAGGATATGTGCATTTTAAAATATGTAAGTGAGGCTTTAATTTTTAATTTTTAAAAATAGGAAAGAAAGAAAAGAAGCTAGAGCCCTTAGGGTCATGCAGGGAGCCTATGGCCTGGGTTTCAAGCCAGAGCCTGCCCCAGGCTCTCAGGAGCTTGTGTGTCTTGTCAGAAAGTAGCAGTTTCCAGGCCAGGAAACCGAGGGCCCCACTTTGTCACTATCATAGGCACATCATTAAGCCAGGAGACTGAGAAGGCCTGGAGGGAAGGGCATGAAGGGCCGCATGGAGGTTCGCCAGGTGCAGCCCAGGAGACAGGCTTATTTAGTCTTTAAACATTTATTGAGCACCTACTATATGCCAGACACTGTGGTAGGTACTGGAGATACAGCAGTGACCAAAAGGCCTAGTCCCTGCCTCATGGAGCTCACCAGAAGGGATGGATATTGGACAGCCAATCACCCCAACAAGCACTGGGTCCTCCTGGGGTGAGAACTCAGGAGAAGCTCAGAGAGCTATGAGATCACAAGCCTGAGGCCCTTACCTCACTTGGGTCTAGGGAGGCCTCTTGGGGCCCTGAGTTCTGAACAATGAGAAGGTGTTAGCAGGCCCAGGGTGGCGTGAGAGCATCCTTCCGGAAAGTCACAGCACAGAGAGGCTAACACAGGAGCCAGCAACCCCAGAGCCTACAAGAGCAAGGCCAGCAAGAGTGAATGTGGAGAGGTCCGTGCGTCACTGGGCAAGGGGCTGCAGGTGCAGAGGCTTGTGACCCACATGCTGGGCAGGAGGGCAGCTGGGCATCTACCTGTGGGGTTACAGGCCTAGTGGCCACCCCACCTCTCTCCCCCCCCCAAATCCTAGAAATGTGGATTAACATGTAAATTCAAGTCAATTTTTAAATATTGACTGAAAATTTTTACTTACTTCTATAGATTCAAAGCAATCCTAATCAAAATTCCAGCAAGACTCGTTTATAAAAATGTATGAACTGATTCCAAAATGTATGTGGAACAGCAAAGGACTTAGAATATCCAAAATCAGTTTTGTAAAAGAACAACCAAGCTGGAGGAGTCACACTACCTGGTTTAGCACAAAGGTACAGTTATCAGGACATTGTGTTATTGGCAAAAGGGTGGACACGTAGGTCAGTGGATTAGAAGGCAGTGTCCAGAAGTGAGTTCACATGAAAATTATCTATTGATTCCTTACAAAAGTCTAAAGACAGTTCAATGAAGAAAAGATAGTCATTGCAGACTCTCCCCCCATACTCCCCGCTGGCTGGTAGGATATGGCAACTTATGCAATGTCATTGTTACGATGACGCTATATTATTTAAGTTTCTGTCTTGCTAGCCTCTGCTCCACACTGGCCTTGCTGGCTTCGTTAAGTAAGCAGTTGTGTGTGGGAAGCCCACTTAACAAGGAATTACACAGGAAACCTGTAGGAGCTGAGAGGGGCCAGAAGGACGCCAGGGCCCTCAGTGCCCACGCTGTAAGGAAATGACTTCCACCAACCTGAATGAGCTTGAAAATGGATTCTTCCCAGTCAGGCCTCCAAATGGGAACACAGCCCAGAATACTGACTGCAGCCTGAAGAGACCATAAGAAAAGGACTCAGGTAGGCTGTGCCTAGATTCCTGACCGGTGGGAATTCTTGTGTTAAGCTGCTAAATGTGTTACCTTTGGGCAGCGCCTGTGGCTCAAAGAATACTGGAGGTGACAGTTTCAAACCTGGCCCCAGCCAAAAACTGCACCAAAAAAAAAAAAAAAAAAAAATGGGGTCCCTTTATTATGCAGCATAAAGGACCAATATAGGCCAGGCACGGTGACTCCTGCCTGCCAGGACTCCGTGAGGTCAAGGCAGGTGGATTGCTTGAGCTCAGGAGTTCAAAACCAGCCTGAGTAAGAGTGAGACCCCATAGCTACCAAAAATAGAAAAACTAGCCAGGCGTTGTGACAGGCATCTGAGGCCCCAGCTACTTGGGAGGCAGAGACAGGAGGATGGCTTGAGCGCAGGAGTTTGAGGTTGCTGTAAGCTAGGCTGAGGGCATGTCACTCCCAGGGTAATGGAGTGAGACTCTATCTCAAAAAAACAAAACAAGGCTCGGCGCCTGGGGCTCAACAGGCTAAGGCACCAGCCACGTATACCTGAGCTGGGTTCAAATCCAGCCTGGGCCCACCAAACAACAATGGCTGCAACCAAAAAATGGCCAGGCATTGTGGCAGATGCCTGTGGTCCCAGCTACTTGGGAGGTGGAGGCAAGAGGCTTGCTTGAGTCCAAGAATTGGAGGTTGCTGTGAGCTGTGATGCCACAGTACTCTACCCAGGGTGACAGCTTGAGGCTCTATCTAAAAAAAAAAAAAACAGAAGAATACAATCCATAAATTCAAAACTGAACCTCTACTGATACATCATATACAAAAATTGTTAAAGCTAAAATAGATGTCTAAATGTCTAAATGTAAAACTCCAAAACTGGGCGGTGCCTGTGGCTCATCGAGTAGGGTGCCCGCCCCATATACCGAAAGTGGCGAGTTCAAACCCAGCCTTGGCCAAACTGCAAAACAGAAAAATAGCCGGGCTTTGTGGCAGGCACCCGTAGTCCCAGCTACTCCAGAGGCCGAGGCAAGAGAATCACCTAAGCCCAGGAGTTGGAGGTTGCTGTGAGCTGTGTGATGCCACAGCACTCTAGGCAATAAAGTGAGACTCTGTCTCTACAAAAAAAAAAAACCCTTCAAAACTTACAGAACAAAAAGGAAACATTAAACACAGATACGTATGTTTGGAAGGTGATGGGCAAGATGGCAGCTGTGGTGGGGGTGATGGAGGAGAGCCCAGTTGTGGCTCGTCAGGACTTGGGGTCCCAAGCAGCCTAAGGTGGGGTGGGGACAGCAGCGCACAGCTCCAGGACCTCTGGTCTCTGGTCTCCTCTTGCTCCTAACATGCCTGCTGCAATCAGCCACCACCAGGCTGCCAGGCTACAAGCCGAGGCCAATTGCTGCTTCCAGGAAGCCCCAAATGAGGCTGGAGAGCAGCTGTGTCTGCAAATGGCAGGTGCTGGGGTGGAGAGGCCGCTGAGAGCCACCTGGGGAGGCACAGGGCCCATCCCTCTCTAAGAAGCTCCTCCAGGTAAAGAGGTGGCTTGGCCCTGAGTCATCACTGACTGCCCGGGCCCAAAGGCCTCCAGGGGAGTGCATTTATAGGCACTTGGTGCACCAGAGGTGCAAGGCCCAAGAGATGGATGGCTCTCATGTGACTGCATGGAATGGTGTGGTGCCAGCAGCACCTGCGTAGGGAGATACAAAGGGGGTTCCACACTAGAGAGGTGGAGGATGCTGGGGGGGGAGTGAATTTTGTGTTTCCTTGGCTGCTCCCAGATCAGTCACTGACATAGCCCTCAAACAACTGCCACCTGCATGTGTACATTTTCCACCAGCAGACAGAGCCCCCAGGGACCAATACTCCCTTGGTTCCGAGGACGCTTTGCCTTCCTCCTTCCCTGTGGGTTCCAGTGACGTCTGTGTAAGCAGAGCCTTAGCCCAGCACAGCGGACTAGCCAGCCAGTGGGTGAAACCATGGGATAAGGACTGTGACTCCTGAGATGTCCAAAGGTCACGGAAACTGTTTCAAGAAATGCAAGAGCAGGCCGGGCACTGTGGCTCATGTCTGTACTCCTAGCACTCTAGGAGGCTGAGGCAGATGGATTGCATGAGCTCAAGAGTTGGATACCAACGTGAGCAAAAAAGTAATTTAACACCCCCATCTCTACTAACAATAGAAACAACTAGCTGGGCATTACGATGGCAGGTACCTGTAGTCCTACATATACAGGAGGCTGAGGCAAGGAGGTCAACTGAGCCCAGGAGCTGGAGGCTGCTGTGAGCTATGATGATGCCACGGCACTCTACCCAGGGTGACAGAGTGAGACTCTATCTCAAAAAAAAAAGAAAAAAGAAATGCAAAAGGTAAATTTTAGTTCACCTTGTTCTGTGGCCTTTGGAAGATGCCAACGTTCCCATCAAACTAGAAAACTAGAATAAAGAAAACCTGGAAATGTGAGGGGACGTGGGATACTCACACAAGCCACCAAGCTGGTTTGCCAAGGCCTCCACTCAGTATATGCCACATATGGGGGACGCCCTACAGGGCTCCAGAGAAGAACTCAGAGCTAGTGCCTCCCACCTCGTCTAAGGTGCCTCTGCAGCCTGTCATGAGGGGAGGGTTGCTATGGTGATGGGCAGAGTGACAGTTTGAGCTGGGGGTTGCTTGCTTGTTTTGCTGCTTACCCCAGAAATCGTCATCCCCATTCACGTGGGCCTCATGCTCTGCTGCTCTCCTGCTGCTGAGGGCCCAGTGGACCTCACAGGAACCCACAGCTGTCTGAGCCCGACTGTGACAGGTGGCGAGGGTAACCCAGGAGGCTTCCTGGAGCAGAAACGTGGTGTAAAAGGACGCATGTCCAGGGACTGTAGGGGTGTGCAGAGGGACGGCACTGCTCATCCTGCAGGAGGTGTGGGTCCAGGTGGAGGTGGGCGTGGGCACCAGGCCCTGCCCCCTCGGGAATTAACAAAGTCTGTCTAGAAGAAGGGGCCAGTACAGTGGCTCACGCCTAGCACTCTGGGAGGCCAAGGTGGGAGGATCCCGTGAGCTCAGGAGTTTTAAGTCCTGCCTGAGCAAGATCAAGACTCTGTCTCTTGGCTCGGCGCCTGTGGCTCAACGAGCTAAGGCGCCAGCCATGTACACCTGAGTTGGTGGGTTCGAATCCAGCCTGGGCCTGCTAAAGAATGACGGCTGCAACCAAAACATGGCCAGGTGTTGTGGCGGGCACCTGTAGTCCCAGCTACTCAAGAGGAGGAGGCGAGAAACTCACTCGAGCCCAGGAATTGGAGGTTGCTGTGAGCTGTGATGCCACTGCACTCTAGCCAGGGCGACAGCTTGGAGCTCTGTCTCAAAAAAAAAGACTCTGTCTCTATGAAAAATAGAAAAATTAGCCGGACACCTGTGGTCCCAGCTACTTAAGAGGCAGAGGCAGGAGGATCATTTGAGCCCAGGAATTTGAGACTGCTGTGAGGTAGGTTGACACAAGGGCACTGTAGCTTGGGCAACAGAGTGAGACTCTGTCTCAAAATCAAAATAAAACAAAACCAAAAAACTCCAGAAGAATGGGCAGAGACCAAAGGATTATCAGCCAGAGCTGCCAGCTGGACCAGAATCAGGCGAGCATCAGAGCCGGGCGTGCTGCCCTTGGTGGCCACCTGCTGCACCCCCTTCCCAGCACACCTCCTCACTCGCTGCCTTGCCCGTTCACAGCAGGAGCAAACAGCAGGGTCCCCCCTGAGGGCACGGGTGCAGGCTTGTCTCAACCAGCGCGGGGAAGAGGAGCAAACCAGTGTGGAATTTGTGGGGACTGAGAAAAATACAGTGTAAGAGAAGAGACGGAAACAACGGGTGGGACCGGGAGGACTGACTGAGCTGATGGTGCAGCCAGCAGCGAAGCACAAATCAGCTTTATTTTATAGTATCTGTACAGTGTTGTCCAGGGGCAGGTAGCATAGACAACATGGGGAGACAGCATAAACGAAAGACTTAGTTTGGGTCTCACAGTACAATAGGAAAATGTGAATAACTTTAACAAAGACAAACCATCTTGTTAATGGTTTCTACTCAACTTCGTTAACAGATGAGAAGAAGCAAGAAGGGAAAGATCATGAGGATCCCAGAATAGTTAACAAAACAAAGGGAGAGCTGTGTGACTGAGTGGGTACTACTTTGTTAGCGTATGGCCGCGAGGAGACAGAAGGGAGAGGTCGCAAGGATGTCTGCAGAGTTAACGAACGAAGAAAAGGCTACGCGACTTGCGGCAGAGGGGGCATGAAGAAAGGAATATGGCTGTTTGGGGAACGGAGGAGAAGCAGTTGGGGGTTCATTCTCTGAATGTTCCCCTGGCTGTGAGGGCCCTGCCACACAGGCTGTCCACACAGGCTGCTGCCTCTTACAGCTTCATTCATTCATTCATTCATGTTTTGAACACAGAGCCAGGCACTGCTTACTGCTGGGGACAGAACAGCAGGCACAGCAGACAAGGTCCCTAATAAGCCATTACTGAAATGCACATAAACAGACAAAATGACAATGGTGACGTGTGCAAAGAAGTAGCAAGCAGGTGGCTGCAGGCAGCTGAGCACAGCAGGCAAGAGCCGTCTGTGCAGCTACTGAGAGGTAACAACCACCCTCAGTGTGGCAGCTTCAGTCACATCACTGCCTCTCGCATTACTCTGTGGCCCGGAGCATGGAAAGGGCTCTGAGGGGCAGGCCTGCCTGTACTCCATGTGTCTGCGCCCTCCTCCAGCGTGGCCTGGCTGGGCTGCCCGTGAAGTAACCCCCCTTTTTCTATCACCCAACAAGGTTCCAGGAAGCCCCAACAGCCTGCATCCTGGTTGTCAGCCTCTCCCATCCTCTGCCCCCTTGCGGTTTGGCCCCGACAACTAGCCCGACCAATCTATGAGCCCCATGACCCCTCACACCATAACCCCTTTACCCTTTACTACCCCCTGTTCTTGTGGTTTTAAAGTTTAAAAACCAGCCTGTAACAGCCAAACGGGGTCCTTCCCCTGAGCGGCTGAGGGACCCTGACGCTTCAGCAATAAACTACCTCTTGCCTTTGCATCGACTCGAGAGTTGGTGACTGTTTTCTTGGGGGTGCCCATCCTAGCTGGAACCCAATTTGGGTCCAACACCCGGAGCATCCCAGCACAGGGAATCAGGCGGGACAGCCTGAGGTGTGGAGGACACTCTGGGTGAATTAAGTCAGTGCCCCAGCTCCACCCGTGTCTGAGAACTCGGGTGCCTAGGAACAGACTCAAGAGGACAGATCCCACCCACAGGCCCAAGGACAGCTCTGGAGAAGGCCGGCAGAGGGAGAGGTGTCTGTGGTGGAAGGCCTGGCCCCGGGCATCCACAGAACCCGCTAGGAAACCTTGTCAGAGGCCTGTAGCAGAATGGCTCCACCGACGCTCTCCAGATGAAAGGAAGTTCGTGTTCCTTGACACTTGTAAACCCCATTTCTTTCTAAGTCCTATTAAATCTGTTTGGAGGCTCCATCTGCCACAGGTGCCAAGACCCAAGACCAGCCACACCTCGTGGCCTTTCCCCCGCTCTGGGCTATGCAGGACTCCAGCACTTTGCTGTCCAGATGTCCCACACCTCAGCAGGAATGTTCCCCCAGCTGGGCTCCTCATTTGAAACCAGTAGTTGGGGGCCCAGGACTGCCCCAGGGCCATTGTTGAGACTGCCAAGGACAAGACATCATAGCACTGCCACCCACCTCCAGGTGCCGAGTGTAAGGGGTCCCACGTCTCCACCACGGGGAAAATTGTCCCTCCTGGAGGCCAGCCTCTTGTGCTGGGCCTGTCCTCCCTTACCTCTGCCTTCCAGCAGGGACCTGCCACTGGGCCTTCAGGCTCATAAGGCAAAGCCCCTCCGAGGAGTTCCACCTGGGACACACAAGCCCCTTATTGCCTCCCCTGAGCCTGGGCCACAGGCCTGACCCTGCATCCTCAGCGATGTGCTGACATCCCAGGGACACTGAGGGCCGGGCATAGCAGACCCCAGGTTACCTGGGTAGGTAAGATGTCCTGAGATGACAGTGTGGTGAGGTCTGTTTCCCTGCCACCCCTGGGGGCAGGGTTGGCCTACGCTGTGTGCATGGAGCCAGCACAGCAGCAGGGAGGGAACTGGTGCCCAGGCCTGCCGGGCAGGGCCTGAGAGCCCCACCGGCTGCTCCCCGAAGGGCAGACAGTCACGCCCAGGGAACCAGGGTCAGCCTCCCAAACAAAGGCTGCCTTTTCTCATCTTCCCACACACGCTTCCCAAGCAAAACCCAACACGCTCTTCCCAGCCACATGGTTGCCCATGCAAGTTGCCTGTGTGGGTGCCAGACAAAAGCACCTCCCTGGAGACCATGGGATGGGTCCTGGCAGACCTGAATCCAGCCAGGAACCAAGGGCTGCTCTGGAGCATGGAGGCCGGGGGTGGATTTGAAGAGTCTGAGTGACTCTGCTCTGGGTGAAGCCTGGTGGCAGATGCCACTCTACCTCCCTACCCCAGGTGTGAGAGCTCAGCCCAGGGCCTGAAGTCTCCAGGGCAGAGCTCATCTTTAGCCCTCTGTCCCTGAGCTGGAGCTACGCCCTGGACTTCTAGCTAAGCTTCACTGGTCAAAGGGGCTCTGAGCCTGCCCGGGGGTGTGGGTGGCCCCAGACTTCTCTGTCCTCTTGGCCTCACAGCTGCCCTTGTCATACCCTCTCTCGTGGGTTGCCTCCTCCTCCAGGTGACCACTGCTCCTTTCTCCACCAAAACTCAGGCTCCCGCTCTAGTGGGGCTGCCTGGGGTCAGGAGGTCTTTCCTCTGGGGAGCCCTGGTCATGCTCTGGATTTTCAAGTCAAGGCCACCATCATCAAGCACTATTTGGGACCAAATAACAGCCACCCCATACACACACACTTATCAAGTGCCTGCCGCCTTCCTGGTGAAGAACGAGCTGACATCCACATATGTCTTGTTGAATCCTCACTACACCGAGGAGTAAGCCCAGGCTCAGGCTTGGCTTGCTGGGCCCCAAAGCCCATGCACGCTCGCTCTAGCACCCTTTCCCACACCACAGACCCATCAGCCTCAGCTGATGCATATCCCGATGCCCACTACCACCCCCGCCCTGCCCCAGCTGGGCTATTCTGACTGCCAGGTGCCTCCCTTGGAGAAAACAGCACACCCTGGGAGGAGGGGGGTAGGACAGGCCTCTCAGGAGGAGTTCTTTCCGACCTGGTTTATCCACTGTGTGGTCTGGTTCCTTCTCAATGCTGCACCCCTCGCACCTCCCCCTGGGTAGAGCTGATGGGGGGAAAGGGGCCCCACCTTACTCCCTGTGGGTTCAGAAACTCCTGGCAAACCTCTGCTCCTGACTTCCCTTCCCCAGATCTGGAAACAGGGCCTTCTCTAGGCAGGTCATGCCCCTAGATCCCCAGAAAACTTCCTTGCCTGGGAAAGAGCCAGCTGGTGGTGGATGTGGTGGCTCCTGGGAGAACAGGCCCCACTGGGGCACCTCTGCCTCCCAGCTATGGTCTGTCCAGCTCTGGTCTGTCCAGGCTTCATCCCAAACCCATAGCAGCTCAGCTACTCCACCAGGGCCTTGAGCTGTGCTCACTCTGGGCCGTGGGGCTTACTTTTCACAACAGTATTCCCTACACTTAGCACAATGTGGCATGGATGATCAACAAATGTTTAGTGAGTGGGCAAATAAACGAGAGGGGGTCAGTCATGCTGAGGAGCCTGTGTCATGGGATGGAAAAGCTGCAGAGGGTGAAGGGTCACAGACAACTGGCAGCCGGAGGCCACACTCCTGTGGATTGGCAAAGGTGTTTCCTTGGCGT
The DNA here is from genome assembly GCA_963573935.1 of Arctocebus calabarensis. NCBI lineage: Eukaryota > Metazoa > Chordata > Mammalia > Primates > Lorisidae > Arctocebus > Arctocebus calabarensis. The sequence goes on from CAUYON010132314.1 coordinate 10,259, forward strand.
GCGTTGGGATGGTGGGGAAGGGAGGTGTTTCACCCACTCCAGCCTGCAGCTCATGTCAAAGGCAGGCCTGGGGTGGCAGGAGACGCCCCAAACAGTCAGAGTTCCCAGAAGCTCCTGACTCACACACAGTGTCTGGGAGGGAGCAGCCCCACTGACCTCACCGCCATAGTTGCAGACTGCTCTACCTGCCGGGCGTCAGGGCCCCGTATTGGCCAGGAGGTTGGGCTCCTGGACGGGGGGCTGCAGGAAACTGAGCAGGATGGGGGGTGTGAGGGAAGGCCAGGCGAGGGTCCTATCCAGGGAGGCAGGTGTTGGGAGAAGTCCTCCATTGGTGCTCAGAGCCCCCCTGGGAGGGGTGGAGCCAGGCTCGGGTGGCGCTAGCCTTAGACCTCCACTACCCTTGCTGGAGCCCTATTCTGGGAGCTAGAAGGTTCCGGCACTTCTCAACTGTGGGACCTCAGACTGGTCATGGAAATCCAGCAGGTCACAGAGCTGGGAGGACCCGCCAGCTTATGGTGCAGACGGACAATGGGCCTTCAGGCAGGTGGTACAGGAAGCGACCCATGGGCCACCCACTTCTGTGCAGTTGCTCTGACCTCTCTCAGCCTCAGTACTTGTCTATAAAACAAGAGCAGTAATACCTGTCTCACAAGGTTGCTGTGAGGAGTAAATGAGGTCATTAAATAAATACTTATTGAAAGTTATGGAAGAAAATGTTAGTCACTCTCCCCTTCTTGGGATGAAGCCCTAACATTTAGCTGGGGTTGCACCTTTTGGACTAGATCACATCACCCCCATTTTTCTTGAATATGTGGTGATGTGATTAGGGATATAAATGGAAGTGGTTTATGCAACTTTCAGAAAGCATCCTTATAACAAGGAACCATGACCCTCACTTCCTCCTCCTTCCTGCTGGAGCGTGGAAGTGGCGGCTTCAGCGTCCATCCCAGACCAGTGTGTGGAAGCCCAGGGTGGAAGGTGGCACAGAGGGACCAGGTAGAGTGAGCCTGGGTTCCAAATAATCGTGGGGCCACCATCCCATAAGCACAAGTCAGTGATCAGATTCATTATTTCTGGACACAGTATACATAAGACAAAAATAAATGTGTTTTTTTTTTTTTTTTAAACAGAATCTCAACTCTGTTACCCTGGGTAGAGTGCTCTGGTGTCATAGCTCACAGCAACCTTGACCTCCTGGGCTCAAGTGATCCTCTTGCCTCAGCCTCCTGAGTAGCTGGGACTACAGGCACCCACCATAACGCCCGGCTAAAACATGTATTTTTTTTAAGTCACCACTCCTTTGGGTTTTCTGTTTCTTGCTGCTACCCCAAATCCTAGTTGATCTGGGGGCAGTGCCGGCTTCAGACTCTGCACTGAGCAGGGAATGGAGAACGGAGGCAGAGACAGCCCCTTCCCTCCTGAAGCTTCTAGTGACGCGTGAAAGTGAAAAATCATAGATGTGATTTGTGCCTTCAGACTGGACACCCCCAAGGTGCCTGGGGAAGCCACATTGAACCTGAAATCCCAAGCAGGAGAGGCCCTGATGCGAGGAGGGAGGAAGGCACTTCTCCCCTAGGTACCACCCTGCAGCAGAGAGTCCTCAGCACCAAGAAACAACAGAAGGCATGGAGCCTGTGGGCAGAGAGGGGACGGCACGGCTTGGCACAGCCGAGGCCAGGCCATGGGCCATGGCGAGTTCAACCTTACTCGTACAACCAACACTGACAGTAACGCATGCAAAGAGCTTAGCACAGTGCCTGGCTCGTGATGAATGTTTGCGCTGTGGCAGCACCCCCAAAAGTGAGTTTGTGATGCCAGAAGGAGGGAGACAGAAAACATGAAGTGTTGGGGGAGTTCATGGGGCAGCTGGTCTCACTGACACAGATGAGGAATCGAGGCTGCACCACAAAGCCAGCCCAGGGACAGGGGTGTTGGGGCCTAGCAGGCAGCCGGAGGGGCCCTTTGTAACTGGCCCAGCCAGGTGGCGTTCAGTAGGGAGGATTGTGTGGGCAGAGCCTCTCCGGCCTCAGCCCCCGGGGGCTGCTCAAATGAGGCCAGTGCATCAAGCCAGACTCAGCAGGACTGGAACCAGCTCACCCCACTGGACGCTGGATAGCCCTGGAGCTTCCAGGCCCAGCTGGTTCCCCTGAGTGGCCTTGAGGCTGGGGCAGTGCTAAAGGCATGAAGGAGCAGCAGTCTAGCCCGTCCCTGCTCCCTGGCCCACTCAGGGCTTCGTCCTACCTGTTCACATACAGTCTCCCTTCGCCTGGAACAGGACAGGGCACCTCAGTCACTTCTCTTTTAACACTCAGCAGGGCACCCCCACCCCACACAGACTCAGCAGCATCTCCAGACTCAGGATCAGGTCAGGGTCCCCCCAACACACGGCCCAGACCCCTCCCACCCTTCCCCACTGCCTCCACCCCCACTGCAATCCTGCCCTGCTCCCCCATTTGGGTTAAATCATGCCCCCCATTATTCCTGCGTTCAAGCCCGAACACTGAGAACCCAGAACAGAATGTGATCTTCTTTGGAAATAGGGGTGTTGCGGGTGTAATTAGTTAAGAGGAGCTCAGTAGACCCCCAGTATGTTTAGTGTCCAGATAAAAAGGGGAAATGTGGACAGAGAGACATGTTCATGGCAAAGACACCCCAGAGACACAGGGAGAAGGGGGCGGGGGACAGCCCCCAGGGGACCCCACTGCCTACAATCCGCCTCCAGACCCAGCCCCCCAACAAGGAGACAAGACGTCTCTGTTCAAGCGTCCAGGCTGTGGTCCTTTGTTTCAGCAGCCCCAGCAGCTACCCCATACCCTGTCACTCATTCATCCAGAAATTCTTCATGAGCCACTGACCTGTGCTGGGGACATGGCAGTGAAGACAAAGGGGAGGGAAGAGCAGCAGCCTTCGTGGGGCTTTCACTTCAGTGAGGAAGAAACATAGGCAAGTAATTCCACACTGTGATAAGAGCCATGAAGGAAAAAAGACCCAGCTCTTGACTCTTTACCAACTGTCTCTTCCCTTCGGCCCATTCCAGGCTTCCTAGAAAAGGGCTCAGAAAAGGATTCTCGGCTCAGCGCCTGTGGCTCAGCGGGCTAAGGCGCCAGCCACGTATACCTGAGCTGCCAGGTTCGAATCCAGCCCGGGCCCGCCAAACAACAAGGACGGCTGCAACCAAAAAATGGCCGGGCGTTGTGGCAGGTGCCTGTAGTCCCAGCTACTTGGGAGGCAGAGGCAAGAGACTCGCTTGAGCCCAGGAACTGGAGGTTGCTTTGAGCTGTGATGCCACGGCTCTCTATCCAGGGCAACAGCTTGAGGCTTTGTCTCAAAAAAAAAAAAAAAAGAAAAGAAAAAGAAAGAATCCTCAGGGGCGGTGCCTGTGGCTCAGTGAATAGGGCGCCAGCCCCATAGACTGAGGGTGGTGGGTTTAAACCTGGCCCCGGCCAAACTGCAACAAAAAAATAGCCTGGCATTGTGGCAGGCACCTGTACCCCCAGCTACTCAGGAGGCTGAGGCAAGAGAATCGCCTAAGCCCAGGAGTTGGGGTGAGCTCTGAAGCCATGACACTCTACCAAGGGTGATAAAATGAGACTGTCTCTTAAAAAAAAAAAAAATGCTCAAAACAAAAGAAAAAGGTCTCAGGCCTCTCCCATCTATGGAGGCCTGTGCTCCCCGGCCTGCGACAGGTCTTCTGTCCCATCACGGGGAGATCCTGGACAGACAGTTCCCCACTCCTGCCTCCCTTTACTCTCCTTAACCTCTGAAGGGGCAGCATCCTTTCTACATCTGCACCCCCATTCCAGCCCCCTCCCACAGCCTGTGCTGCCTTCCTGGTCTCACCCACCCTTTCTGGGCCTCCAGGACTCTGCCTCCTCCCCCTTTCTCCTTGGCTGGCTTCTCTTCTTGTTCCCACTTCTTCTCTTTTTATTTTTTTTCCCGAGACAAGGTCTTGCTCTATGGTCCAGGTTGGAGTGCAGTGGGGCAATCGTAGCTCACTGCAGCCTCCGCCTCCTGGGCTCAAGTGATCCTCCTGCTTCAGCCTCCCAAGGGACTACAGGTGTGCGCCTCCATACCCAACCAACTTTTTTATTTTTGTAGAGACAGGTTCTTACGACATTGCCCAGGCTGGTCTCAAACTCCTGGCCTCAAGTGATCTTCCTACTTCAGCCTCCCAAAGTGTTAGGACCACAGGTTGCAGACACCGCCTTACCTTTTACTCTGAGAAACTTCAGGCTACAGAAAAGTTGCGAGACAAGTACAAGGAACACTGTTATATCCAAACCTATCAAGTGTTGCCACGTTGCCCCTTTGCTGTATCCCAGTCTGCTCTGATTATCCGCATTGCTAACATTTGTGGTGACTTGGAATAGTAAACTAGATCCTCACAAACTTCAGTTGTGTCTCCTCAAAATAGAAGGTCCTCTCTCACACATTAAGGACATTTCATATTGACACACAATTATTACACAAAATATCCTTTGTAGCAGTTTGGGTGTTTTTGATCCAAGAGCCAGCCTGGGACTGTGCCTTGCGTTGGGTTCTCACGTCCTGCTCCTTCAGAGGCCCAGGCCCACCGTCCCGGGCGCCTCTGCTGACTTCAGCCATCACCTCTCTGCAGCCTCTTCCTCCGTCGGCTCCCACCACAGCCTGTGGGAGGCTCCCACCACTTTGGCCCAGCTTCACCGTGCGCCCCCAGCTCCCTCAGGGCAGGGCTCTGTTCACCTGTCCCCTGGGGCCAGGCCCAGGCTCAGTGAGTGCGCCATGGAAGAGGGGACAGCAGCCTCCCTGGGTGCTGAGCAGCTGCTCTGAGCCGATGACAGGACCATGGGGTCACCCTCTGACCTGCCTTAAAGGCCTGGCCCACGGAGAACATGGAAGGAAAAGATGGAGGATTGTCCATGATGTCCAGTAGAGCTCAAAAACCAGAGGGCGATGCTCAGTCCCAGATACCCCTCAGAGACCCCACCTCCCACCAGCTGCATGCAGTTTGATGGGGAGAGAGTCTCAGGCTAAGGAAAGCCCCCTGAATGACTCAAAAAAGCAAGCTGGGCCTGAGGACATCTCCCCAGACGGAGAGGTAGGTTCATGTGCCGTTGAAAGAGACCCAGTTCGTCATTTGTCCAGTTGGTCAATGAACATGACAAACTGGCCACAGGCCAGCGAGGAAACATGCCCCTCCCACTGAAGCAATAACGGGATGTCTTCACTTTCAGCCCCTCGGGACCCTCCGCTCAGCCTGGGGGTCTGAGGCTTCGCTCCCTCCCTCAGTAGGAAGGACGGGCTGCCCCAGGAACGCCTCTGTTTGGTATCAGATTCCTCAGCAGCATCTGGATCCAATTTAGCTGCAAAGCACTGAAAGGGAGGCCTGGCTTCCCGCCAGCTCTCTGCAGGAGGGACTGAGCCTGCCACCACCCTTTCCACAGAGGGAGATTGGTGGACGACTCAGCTCAGGCCCACCTAGCCCGCTGTTCCTTCCAAGCATCCTGCGCGACTCTGGCGACCCAACCTTGGTCTCCTATAGGCCTGCTTTGCAGCCTGCCTCTCAAGTTTCCCCCAAACACCAGTGATTTCCACCCTGACATGGTGGCTGGAAGCTAGAGGCCCCCTGCCTGCAGCAGGTTCTGGGTTCCAAGTCACATCCCCTGGTTCAAAGGACATCTCCTCATGCTCTCTCCTGCACACATGCATGCGGACCCTGCCACTCTCTGCCCTGGCTTCTCCCATGGCCCACTTGGAAATCCCAGGCTCTCAGAGCAGGCAGAATGTCCAGTACCATCTACAGGGGCAGGGATTTGGCAAAGGTCCAACGGAAGAGTGGGTCCTGGTGCTCTGCCCTGTGAATGAACAGTACTTATCGATGATGTGACATGTGTTCACAAGGTGCCTACTTTAATCCAGATCCCTTAATGGGGTATTGGAAATACAGCAGTTCTTTCAAGCAGGTTAAGTATTTTGCCTAAAGACACATACTTAATAAGTGGTAAAGCTGGGAATCAAACGCAAGTTGGCCTGACATGCAATTATAGGGTTTCCTCTACTGCAGACCCTGCTGCCTGAAATTCTACTGCTAAGTCTTCCCAAGCTCTGTTGTTGAAAACACAAATGTTTGGGAGGCAGAGGCAGGAGACTCGCTTGAGCCCAGGAATTGGAGGTTGCTGTGAGCTGTGATGCCACAGCACTCTACCCAGGGCAACAGCTTGAGGCTATGTCTCAAAAAAAAAAAAAAAAGAAAACACAAATGTTCCTGGAAAGTTCCTACCTTAAGCCGTTCCCAGCCAACCCCTGGGTAGCAAGGACACCAGAAGGGGGTGTGGGCCTCCAGGAAGGAGGTGGAAGCGTGTGAGGTGCAGCCCAGCCTTCCTGGAGTCTCAACCTCTCTTCTGCAGGAAGACAGTCCCGCTGTGTGCAGGGGCCGGGCACAGGGAGTGGGTGCCATGGATTCCGTCTGGGACAGCTGGATCATTCATTGGTACCAAATGGACTTCCTTTTTGACCAAGCCTTGCCATGTACCTCCATGATGAACTCAAAGACTGTGGGCACCAAATCCTCAATAAAGAAATAAAAAGAACAAGTCACCAAAGGTTATGTAGAGATTGATCCCAAAAACGCATCTGTCTGGGAGCATGAGAGACTTCTATGTTCTCTGTTTGTCCTCATCTTTTCTTTCTTTTGTTTCTTTCCACCTTTCTTATTTTGAGTAGGTAAATGTAGAGGATGCTGTGTTCTTGTTCCTCTGACACTGACCCCCCTTTCCTTTGACAGTGACAACCACGCTCTCCCTCCCCACAGCCAAGCAGACCAGGGACTCCTGCTCAGCCTGTGGGAATCCTCCCACAGGACACAGTGATTGGTGCAGGGATAAACAAATGACTCAAACTAGCTAATTAGAGTCAGTTCTGATACTTTTTATTGTTCTCTTTTTGGAAAAGAGAAACTATTTCATACAGATGTTAAGGAGTTAGCAGAGAGCTTGGTGCTGCCGGTGGGGAGTGATTCCTTCCTCCTTGCAGAGGATAAGGTGAAATCCCAGTGGAAATCTTGCCAAACCTCAACCACAGCACCTGAGGGTCCACCATCATCACTGCTGACCCTCAACCACTGCACCCGAGGGCTCACCATCATCACTGCTGACCCCCAACCACGGCACCTGAGGGCTCACCATCATCACTGCTGACCCCCAACCACGGCACTCGAGGGCTCACTATCATCACTGCTGACCCCCAACCATGGCACCCGAGGGCTCACCATCATCACTGCTGACCCCCAACCACGGCACCCGAGGGCTCACCATCATCACTGCTGACCCCCAACCATGGCACCCGAGGGCCCACCATCATCACTGCTGACCCTCAACCACTGCACCCAAGGGCTCACCATCATCACTGCTGACCCCCAACCACAGCACCCAAGGGCCCACCATCATCACTGCTGACCCTCAACCACGGCACCCGAGGGATCACCATCATCACTGCTGACCCTCAACCACGGCACCCGAGGGCCCACCATCATCACTGCTGACCCTCAACCATGGCACCCGAGGGTCCACCATCATCACTGCCGACCCTCAACCACCCAAAGGTCCACCATCATCACTGCCGACCCTCAACCACCCAAGGATCCACCATCATCCCTGCCGACCCTCAACCCGAGGGCCCAACATCATCACTGCTGACCCTCAACCACCCGAGAGTCCACCATCATCACTATTTTAATCAGATAAGCCTTTCAGACCTATCTGGCCTCACTTGCTGGGTGGCTTGATAAAAACAACACTGAGGGCTGGGCGCAATGGGTCACTCCTGTAATCCCAGTACTCTGGGAGGCCAAGGTAGGAGGATTGCTTGAGCTCAGGAGTTTGAGACCAGCCTGAGCAAGAGCGAAACCCTGTCTCTGCTAAAAATAGAAAAAAAAAGCCAGGTGTAGAAAAACGCCTGGATGGCAGGTGTCAGTAGTTCCAGCTACTTGGGAGGCTGAGGTAAGAGGATTGCTCAAATCCAGGAGTTTGAGGTTGCTGTGAGCTGACACCCTGGCATTCTAGCCAGAGTGACTGAATGAGACTCTATCTAAAAAAACAAAAAAGCAAAAAACACTGAGACAGGAGCTAAGACCCAGTGAGGATTGGCAAAATGAGGTTTCAGAGAACAGCGATGTCTCTTTCATTTCGTGGGAAGTCAGGCACCAATAGCTTTGCGCAGTGTCCAGCTTCTTCTCTTCAACCCCTGTAAGTCTTTTTCTTTTCTTTTCTTTTCTTTTTTTTTTTGAGATAGAGTCTCACTTTATCACCCTCAGTAGAGTGCTGTGGCATCACAGCTCACAGCAACCTCCAACTCCTAGGCTTAGGCGACTCTCATGCCTCAGCCTCCCAAGTAGCTGGGACTACAAGTGCCTGCCACAATGCCCGGCTATTTTTTTTGTTGTTGCAGTTTAGCCAGGGCAGGTTTGAACCCGTCACCCTCAGTATATGGGGCCGGCGCCCTACTCACTGAGCCACAGACGCCGCCCGCCTATAAGTCTTGAGTGTGTTGGAACATTCCCTCGGGTGAGGGGTAAGGGTGCATTGAGGGAACATGAGGGTCACACAAATGCTTCAGGAAAGTAGAGAGGAAATGTGAGACTGTCACGAAATGCAGATGGAATGAGATAAGATCTTCCTGAGCCTGAAGAATTAAAAATGCATTTGATTGACTTCAAGGGAGGGTTAGAAGCCAGAGATTTTGCTCTTTACTCTAAATAAGAAGTAGTTTGGGCTCAGCTCCTGTGGCTCAATGGGCTAAGGCACCAGCCACAGACACCTGAGCTGGCAGGTTCGAATCCAGCCTGGGCCCGCCAAACAACAATGACGGCTGCAACCAAAAAATGGCCGGGAGTTGTGGTGGGCGCCTGTAGCCCCAGCTACTTGGGAAGCGGAGGCAGGAACTCACTTCAGCCCAGGAATTGGAGGTTGCTGTGAGCTGTGATGCCACGACACTCTACCCAGGGCGACAGCTTGAGGCTCTGTCTCAAAAGAAAAAAAAAATTCTAGTGCCAATAAAAAGGGCACTGCCTGTGGCTCACTGAGTAGGGAGCCAGCCCCATATACCTAGGGAGGTGGGTTTGAACCTGGCCCTGGCCAAACTGCAACAAAAAATAACCAAGCATTGTGGTAGGTACCTGTAGTCCTAGTTACTTGAGAGGATGAGGCAAAAGAATCACCTAAGCCCAAAGCCGGAGGTTGCTATGAGCTATGATGCCACAGCACTCTACCAAGGGTGACAAAGGAAGACTTTGTCTTTAAAAAAAAAAAAAAAATTCTAGTGGCTCCCCCCGGGGGGTGGGGGGGAAGGCCGGGCACAGTGACTCATGCCTGTAATCCTAGCACTCAGGTGGACTGCCTGAGCTCACAAGTTCGAGACCTGCCTGAGCCAGAGAGAGAGAGAGAGAGAGAGACCTCATCTCTAAAAATAGTCAAGCCTTGGGACAGTGCCTGTGGCTCAGTGGGTAGGGCACTGGCCCCATATACCGAGGGTGGTGGGTTCGAACCCAGCCCCAGCCAATAAGGGTTGGTTACAAACCATTGCTCTAAGAAAGCCAATCAACAATTAGGTTAAGTCTGGCTCAGTGCCTGTGGCTCAACGGGCTAAGGCGCCAGCCACGTACACCTGAGCTGGTGGGTTCGAATCCAGCCCAGGCCCGCCAAACAACAATGACGGCTGCAACCAAAAAAAAAAAAAAAAAAAATTAGGTTAAGTCTCAGTTTGGGAGATTGGAGTACAATTCCCACAGGACTCAAGTATTTTCTCACCTGTCAACTGATTTTATTTCACATCACCCAAGTGACAGCAAGTAAGCAGGCAGAAAGAATAAGTTTACAGACAAAAAAAACTGAGACCAGGTAAATTAAATCAGAGGTTCGCAAATACATCTGCTCATCTACTACCTTTAAACTTAAAAATTGAGATTTCTGGGCTCGGTGCCTGTGGCTCAATGGGCTAGGGCGCCAGCCACGTATACCTGAGCTGGCAGGTTTGAATCCAGCCCAGGCCCGCCAAACAACGACGGCTGCAACCAAAAAATGGCCGGGCATTGTGGCAGGCGCCTGTAGTCCCAGCTATGTGGGAGATGGAAGCAAGAGACTTGCTTGAGCTCAGGAATTGGAGATTGCTGTGAGCTGTGATGCTACGGCACTCTATCCAGGGTGATAGCTTGAGGCTCTGTCTCAAAAAAAAAAAAAAAAAAAATTGAGACTTCTGGTGGTACCTGTGGCTCAAAGGAATAGGGCGCCGGCCCCATATGCCAGAGGTGATGGGTTCAAACCCAGCCTTGGCCAAAAACTGCAAAAAAAAAAAAAAAACAAAAAAGAAAAGAAAACTGAGACTTCCAAGCCAAAGCCCAGACCTCCCTAGCTGAATCTACAGGAAGTGAAGCTGGAAATTCTGGAAAAAAAATTTTTTTTAAATCCTCTAGGTGATGCTGTTACAACTGGTCCATTGGGCACAACTGTACTGCCACATGGGGAGTCAGGAAGAGTCACAACGGACACCGAGCCCTCTAATGCCAATGTGATATCTCAGCCATGTCCCCACTCTCTGCCAGCCTAAAATAAAATGGGTCATTCCCTGCAATTTGGGCTCCCACCCACTGAAGATAACTCCCAACCTTTTTAGACTGTGTGAGTGATAGGCCCTTCCCAGGCTGTAGGCTCAGATCCAAGGGCAGGTATGAGGAAGGCACTTCTGTCCTCAATGAAAAGGAAGAATGGGAAAGCAGCTCAGCTTATATGGTTTTTGGGTTTCTGAAAATCACTTCCCCAGCTTCTTTTATAATCTGAATTCTCTGCTAAAATAGGCCTATACACTCAGCCAGCTGGGATCAAAACCATAAGGTAGTTCAAGAGCCCCTACTCTTTTCTTCGCTGCTATCCCCTCAAACTACAACTTAACTTGTTCTAAGCCCTCTCTATATGATAGTATAAAGTAGGCTGGTTTGTTTGCTTTTTTTTTGTTGTTTTTTTTTTGAGACAGAGTTTCACTATGTCACCCTCGATGGAGGGGTGTGGCATCACAGCTTATGGCAACCTCCAACTCTTGAGCTCAAACGATTCTCTTGCCTCAGCCTCCCAAGTAGCTGGGACTACAGGTGCCTGCCTCAACACCCAACTTTTTTTTTTTTTTTTTTTGAGACAGAGCCTCAAGCTGTTGCTCTGGGTAGAGTGCTGTGGCATCACAGCTCACAGCAACCTCCAATTCCTGGGCTCAAGCGAGTCTCCTGCCTCTGCCTCCCAAGTAGCTGGGACTACAGGCACCCGCCATAATGCCCGGCCATTTTTTTTTTTGAGACAGAGACTCAAGCTGTCACCCTGGATAGAGTGTCGTGGCTTCACAGCTCATAGCAATCTCCAATTCCTGGGCTCAAGCGAGTCTCCTGCCTCTGCCTCCCAAGTAGCTGGGACTACAGGCCCCCGCCACAACTCCCGGCCATTTTTTGGTTGCAGCCGACATTGTTGTTTGGCAGGCCTAACAGCTTAGGTGTACGAACCTGCCAGCTTAGGTGTACGTGGCTGGCACCTTAGCTGCTTGAGCCACAGGTGCCGAGCCGACACCTGGACATTTTTTGATTGCAGCCGTCATTGTTGTTTGGCAGGCACAGGCTGGATTTGAACCCGCCAGCTCAGGTGTACGTGGCTGGCGCCTTAGCCGCTTGAGCCACAGGTGCTGAGCCGACACCTGGACATTTTTTGATTGTAGCCATCAATGTTGTTTGGCAGGCCCAGGCTGGATTCGAACCCGCCAGCTCAGGTGTATGTGGCTGGCGCCTTAGCCGCTGAGCCACAGGTGCCGAGCCGACGCCTGGACATTTTTTGATTGCATCCGTCATTGTTGTTTGGCAGGCCCAGGCTGGATTCGAACCCACCAGCTCAGGTGTACGTGGCTGATGCCTTAGCCCACTGAACCACAGGCACCGAGCCTACCCGGCTATTTTTTTTTTTGAGACAGATCCTCAAGCTGTCACCCTGGATAGAGTGCAATGGCATCACAGTTCACAGCAACCTCCAACTCCTGGGCTCAAGTGGGTCTCCTGCCTCTGCCTCCCAAGCAGCTGGGACTACAGGCGCCCACCACAATGCCCGGCCAATTTG
>CAUYON010132315.1:0-11491 GCA_963573935.1 Arctocebus calabarensis
TTAGAGCACAATTAAATGAAATTGAAAACAAAAGAATTATACAACAGATCAATAAATCAAAAAGTTGATTTTTTGAAAAGTCAATAAAATTGATAAACCTTTAGCTAACCTAATCAGGAAAAAAAAGAGTAAAATCTCTAATTTCATCAATCAGAAATGGTAAAGATGAAATAACAAGTCTCCTCTGAAATTCAAAAAATCCTTAGTGAATATTACAAGAAACTTTATTCTCAGAAATATGAAAAACTGGGGGAAATTGACCAATACTTGGAAGCATGCCACCTCCCAAGACTGAGCTTGAATAAAGCGGAAATGTTGAACAGACCTATATCAAGTTCTGAAATAGCATTAACTATACAAAATCTCCCTAAAAAGAAAAGCCCAGGACCAGATAGCTTCATGTTAGAATTCTACCAATACCAAATATTTTGGTATTCTAGTACGTAATATAGGTACTAGTTCCTCTTTAGTTATAGAGGAACTAGTACCTATATTACCCAACCTTCTCCAAAATATAGAAAAAGAAGGAATACTATCCAACACATTCTATGAAGCAAACATCACCTTGATCCCCAAACCAGGAAAAGACCCAACATGAAAAGAAATTATAGACCAATATCACTAGTGAATATTGATGCAAAAATAGTCAACAAGATCCTAACAAACAAAATCCATCAACACATCAAACAAATTATATACCATGACCAAGTGGGTTTTATCCCAGGGTCTCAAGGCTGGTTCAATATATGTAAATCTATAAATACAATGTAGCATATAGACAAATTAAAAAACATTAAAGACCATATGATTCTCTCAATTAATGCTGAAAAAGCTTTTGATAATATCCAACATCCCTTTATGATCAGAACACATAAGAAAATGGGTATAGAAGGGACATGTCTTAAACTGATAGAGGCCATCTACAGCAAACCCACAGCCAATATCATATTGAATGGAGTTAAACTGAAACCATTTCCACTCATATCAGGAACCAGGCAAGGTTGCCCATTGTCTCCACTGCTCTTTAACACTGTAATGGAAGTTTTAGCCATTGCAATTAGGGAAGAAAAACTGATCAAGTCTATCCATATAGGGTCAGAAGAGATCAAACTTTCACTCTTCACAGATGATATGATTGTATACCTGGAAAACACCAGGGATTCTACTACAAAACTCTTAGAAGTGATCAAGGAATACAGCAGTGTCTCAGGTTACAAAATCAACACTCATATATCTGTAGCCTTTATATATAACACCAATAGCCAAGCTGAAAAAACAGTCAAGGACTCTATTCCATTCACAGTAGTGCCAAAGAAGATGAAATATTTGGGAGTTTACCTAACAAAGAATGTGAAAGATCTCTATAAAGAGAACTCTAAGAAAAGAAACAGCTGAAAATGTTAACAAAGATGAAGTATTTGGGAGTTTACCTAACAAAGAAAAGAAACAGCTGAAAATGTTAACAAAGATGAAATATTTGGGAGTTTACCTAACAAAGAATGTGAAAGATCTCTATAAAGAGAACTCTAAGAAAAGAAACAGCTGAAAATGTTAACAAATGGAAAAACATACCAGGCTCATTGTTGGGAAGAATCAACATTGTTAAAATGTCTATACTACCCAAAGCAATATACAATTTTAATGCAATCCCTATTGAAGCTCCATTGTCATACTTTAAAGATCTTGAAAAAATAATACATCATTTTATATGGAATCAGAAAAAACCTTGAATAGCCAAGACATTACTCAGAAATAAAAAGTCAACACATTACTCAGAAATAAAAAAAAGGAATCACACTCAGACTATCCTATAAATTGACAGTGATCAAAACAGCATGGTACTGGCACAAAAACAGAGAGGTAGATGTTTGGAACAGAATAGAGAACCAAGAGGTGAACTGGCTGATGATGTGTAGAAGATGAAACTAGACCCACATTTTTCACCATTAACTAAGATAGAATCTCATTGGATTAAAGATTTAAAATGAAGACATGAAACTATAAAAATATTAGAAGAAAGTGCAGGGAAAACTCTTGAAGGAATCAGCCTGGGTGAATATTTTATGAGGAGGACTTCCAGGCAATTGAAGCAGCATCAAAAATACACTAATGGGACCTGATCAAACTAAAAAGCTTCTGCACAGCCAAGAACATAGTAAGTAAAGTAGGCAGACAGCCCTCAGAATGGGAAAAGATATTTGCAGGTTATGCCTCTGACAACAGTTTAATAACAAGAATCAACAAAGAACTCAAACGTACAAGCAAGAAAAGAACAAGTGATCTCATCTCAGGGTGGGCAAGGGACCTGAAAAGAAACTTCTCTGAAGAAGACAGGCACACTGTCTACAGACACATGAAAAAAATGCTCATCATCCTTAATCATCAGAGAAACGCAAATCAAAACTACTTTCAGATATCATCTAACCCCAGTATGATTGGCCCACATCACTAAATCCCAAAACCAGAGATGTTGGCGTGAATGTGGAGAAAAGGGAATACTTCTACATTGCTGGTGGGAATGCAAACTAATACACTCCTTTTGGAAAGATGTTTGGAGAATACTTAGAGGTCTAAAAATAGACCTGCCATTCGATCCTATAATTCCTCTACTAGATATATATCCAGAAGACCAAAAATCACTTTATAACAAAGATATCTGTACCAGAATGTTTATTGCAGCCCAATTCATAATTGCTAAGTCATGGAAGAAGCCCAAGTGCCCATTGACCCACAAATGGATTAATAAATTGTAGTATGTGTACACCATGGAATATTATACAACCTTAAAGAAAGATGGAGACTTTACCTCTTATATGTTTACATGGATAGAGCTGGAACATATTCTTCTTAGCAAAGTATCTCAAGAATGGAAGAAAAAGTAACCAATGTACTCAGCCCTATAAATCTATAGCTTTCATACGAAGGCTATAACCCAATTATAGCATAAGAATATGGGGAAAGAGGCAAGGGAGAGGCGAGGAGAGGATGGGTGGAGGGAGGGTAATTGGTGGGAACACATCTATGGTGCATCTTAGAAGGGTACAGGCAAAACTTACCAAATGCAGAATATAAATGTCTTAACATAATAACTAAGAAAACGCCATGAAGGCTATATTAATCAGTTTGATGAAAATATATCAGATTGTGTATGAAACCAGCACATTGTACCCCATGATACCATTAATGTAGCTATGATTTAATAAAAAAGAAAAAAAATATTTTGAATTGGAGTAAACATAAAAATCTCTAGTTCTCTAGCTAAATGACACTATCACAATATGAATTGTTTGAATGGTCCTGGGAATTCTACATTGATGTGGCTTTAGTTCATTTCAACCAAAACAATGCATGTTGTATATGCAAAGCACTGGAAAATATTTTACATAGGCTATTTCATTGCATCATCACTTTTGGTTACAAAGGCCTTTCATTAACCTCTCCTGCTCCAGTATATATATGTTTTTAAATTGACTAAACCCTATTGCATGGAGTCCAAGAAATTCTCATATTGAATCCTACTGTTCACAAATGAGTATTAGCATAAGGTTCCAACGTCTTGGATTAGGAGTCAGTTCATTGAAAACTGTAACAGAAAGCACCAACATTTCTTTTAGGACTTGGAGTCTTCTTCCCTGTGTGATGATGGTTCTTGCCTTCTGAGTGCAAAATAGGAGGTAGACCAAATTTCTTTTTTTTCTTCTCATCTTTTTTTCTCAGTATTTCTTTCTTGCCTGATACTCATTACAATTCACACAATTCTTATCCCATTTCTGAAATACTTACTGCTGTTAGAGTGGTATGACATTTCAACAACTGAATCTTGAGCAATTAAAAATTTTCAAGTTTCAAAGAAAGGAATTCAAAATTAGTTAACCTAAAGTATTAATGGGAAACTGGAATGAGGAGAATGGTTCCTTTGAAGCTGTTTATATCACAATGGAGGTCACACATAGAGTGTGATATTTTTGGTTTTATTCTGGTTTGTCTATTAAGCAATAGCTATTTGGGAGGAGGCAAAAGTAACAAATTAAATGGCACAGCTGCTAACGCTTATGTTATAGTTACATTGCTTTATAATAATTTATAATTATAAAATGAATGATAAAATTGATTTATAATAAATTCATATAGTATACTTTCTTGATGACAGAATATGTCAGTAAATATTAAGTCAAAACAATGTAAAATGTTAACAATGGTTTTTAAAGGATATATCAATCTACTCACTGTTTTTCCTTTCCTTTTTATTTTTTTATATCCGTGGTCCTTATCGGGAGTTAATGAGTCTGAAAAAGAATGAAAAAAATGATTATATAAATAAGTTGGAACTTGTGGCATTTGACAAATGTGTCTCTAGTTAGTGATTGCGAGAGCACAGTATTTCACAGCAAAGGCTATGGAGTAGACTCCTTGGACTCAAGTAGTTTTTGCAGCTAACTAACCATCTAACTTTGGACAAATTATTTTGCCTCTCTCAGACTCAGTTTCTTCATTTGTTGAGGATCAGGATCCTTCTCCATAGGGTTTTAAGTGGCTTAATAGGCTAAAACATCTAACACTATATCTACAAAAGAAGAAGCACAAAATAAATGTAAATTTTGTTAATATTATTACTGTTTTACTATCACCCCTTTCCTCTGACCCCTGACATTCTACCTGAATCTTTCACCTAATAACTCTGACTACTATTTTCAACAGTATTGTTGAAATACATACACTAAATGGTTAAAGATAAATGTCACCATATTCTATACTTGTATGTACATAAGGGAATGTCTTTTAATCATATTATAGTAAATGTTTGTATTGGGTACTTCTATTTTTGACTCTGGCTCTTAATGTAAGTTTAAAAAATAAAGTAAAAAAAATTTTTGAATATCTTATCACTTCTCTTCTGGTGTTTCTGGCCCTTTTTGTGGCTGCTAAAGATTATGTTCATTATTCAAAGCTGTGCTTCCCTGGAAATAGAAAAAATGGCTTGCACTCATCCTTCTTGAAACTACCCCTTGTTTCCCCTCTCCTCTAGTGGCCATACTTTTTCTACCACACATTTTCTATACATAATCAACTCTAGAAAGCTGTGTAGACAATCTCTGTCCCAGAAACCTTTCATAAATAATTCTGTCGTTTCTAAAGAATTCATTTTAAGACCTTAGAAAAGAGTCTTATATAACAAACTAAGAGGATTGTAATGTAGAAACTGGAAAGTGATTTGGGGCCTATGTTAAAATATATGTGCATAACTACCAGGAGTCAGAAGTCTCTGTGAAAGTACCCTTAATGTAACTGGCTTGGTGCATACCTCCAATTTGCTTATAGGTAATAATAATTAAAGGAATCACCAAGAATGCTATGTGAGCACTGCTAAATAAAGTCTTTAATGCATTGTATGTCATTTTATATAAGATAAATATATTTTATATACTATCTTTATATAACATATAATTTATTGGACTAATTATATAACTGGTCTGGTCCAAAACCAACCAGTTATATAATTAGTCCAATAAATTATATGGGCTATTTTTATAAATAATAATGGGCTATTTTAATATTAAAATAATATTCTATTTTAATATTATATATAAAAATATAATATATTTTTATTATATAAAAATAAATATATAAAGATAGTATATAAAAATAAATATTATATATTTTATATACTATAAAAATATATAGTATAATGCTATACTTTGCATTACACTTTGCAGGAGTAAATTGCAAAGTGTAATGCAAAGTATAGCAAAAAACAGTTTAAATATATATTCAGGGATCTTATTTAAATAGTTTTTAAAGACAATGTGCAGATAAATTTTAGAAATACATACTTTTAGGGTTATAGGCAACTCAACAGTCTTGAAAATCTAGAAAAGTTAATGACTTGCCCAAGAGCAAGATAGTGGTGGGCAATAAGGAAAAAGGTTCTGTTTTATTCTCCCTAAGCATTTACTTTTATTTTTAGATACATCATAAGTTTAATTTGATATTCCTTAAGAAAGGCTCATCAAAGGAAACTGGACCACTGGCTTGTTTCAAATATTATAAAATTTCTAAATTATCCAGACTTTCTGTGCTTAGTTGTCTTGTCTGTAAAACTAGGATAATAGTATCAACCTCACAGGGTTGTATGGAGATTAAATAATTTAATATATGTGAAGCATTTACAAAGTA
This sequence comes from Arctocebus calabarensis, assembly GCA_963573935.1. Taxonomy (NCBI): domain Eukaryota; kingdom Metazoa; phylum Chordata; class Mammalia; order Primates; family Lorisidae; genus Arctocebus; species Arctocebus calabarensis. The sequence continues at coordinate 6,175 of CAUYON010132315.1, forward strand.
CTGAAGACAAAATAAGGCACATGCAAAAAAGTACTGAAATATTTATTCTTAGTATCTACTTTTACTCTTATATTATTTATAAAGTAGGGGAAATTGAAGCTTTTAGAACACAAATGATTGGCTAAGGTTGTAGAACTAGTTAATGGTAAAGGAAGGAAGTGATCTATTTTACACCTTTTAAAATATTTTTTATTACTTAATAGACTAATTTCCCTTTTCCAATAAGTAGGTGGAAATACTTAGTAGAATAAGAAGCTTATTCTATCATATTTGCTCCAAAAGATTTTTTATGGTTGAAAGAATTCAATAGATATTAGAAGAAAAGTTTTAAATACTTTTTTTAGTATGTTTTGTGCTCCTGTAATAGAATTTCTGAGACTGGGTAATTTATAAGAAACAGAAATTAAAATTTATTTTCTTTTGAAAAAATTCAGTCTCCATAGAAACTGTTAAAAATTGCCAATGCTGATTACATTGAAAGTCATTACAGTGGGGTCTGGGAAAAGTTTTCAGTTAGCAATGATTGCACTGAGATAAACCTCATTGGCTATGATCCTGCCACTTTGATTTTTTACAGTTCTGGATGCTGCGAAGTCCAACATCAAGGTACCAGAATTTGGCAAGGGCCTTCCTGCAGTGTCATCCCATGGTGTAAGACAAGAGGGCAAGAGAGGTCAAGAGAGAGCAAGGAAAAGAACTTGCCCTTTAACACAAACTCATTCCTGTGGCAGCAGCATTAATCCATTTATGAGGGTGAAGATCTCATGGCCTAATCACTTCTTAAAGGTCCCATCTCCCAACAATGTTGCCTTGGGATTAAATCTTCAACACATACTTCTCAGGGGATACATTCAAGCCATAATATTCTAACTCAACCCCCCAAATTCATGTCCTTCTCACATTCAAATATGTTCATTTTATCCCAATAGTACCAAACTTTTAACTTGTTCCAAAACCAACTCAAAAGTCCAAAGTCTAGCATCTCATCCAAATCAGATATGGATGAGACTCAAGGCACGATTTAGCCTGAGGCAAATCTCTCTTCATCTATGAGCCTATGAAATTAAACAAGTTATCTATTTACAAAATAAAATGACGAGACATTCCCATTCCTAAAGAGAGAAATAGACAAGAAGATAGTTAGGTAAGTAAGGAAGTAAGTAAGTACAAAACCCACCAATGTAAACAACATCAAATCCTAAGACTCCAGAATAATCTTTATTGATTCTATGTCCCACCTTCTGGGCACACTAGGGCAGGGGTTGGGCCCCCAAGACCTCTGGTAGCCCCGTCTGCACAGCTTTGCTAGGCTTAGCCCACAGAGTTAAGGAGCTTAAGTGGGCTTTCGCAGGTTGGAGTCTTGTGACTGCAGCTCTCCCAGGTTGGCATTGCATGCTGGCATCTCTACAGTTCTGGGGTCTCTGTTGAGGTTGGCAGCCTCAAACCCTCAGTTCTGCTGGGGTTTGCCCAAGTTGGGGCTTCCTGTAGTAGCTTCACCCTCTGTGACAAATTTCTGCTGGAATGCCCAGGCTGTCTGCAATATCCTTTGAAATCTAGGTGGAGAAAGCTCTTCTCCACAGATTCACAAACTGTGAATTAGCATCAGGTGAACATTGCCTAGATTTACCACTTAGGCCCTGTGAGGTGGACAGCATGAGCTGCATCCAGGTCTGTGTGAGCCATGGCTGGGATAACTAGGGAACACTGTGCCAGAATGTGGGGAGCAGGCACTTGAGAAGGCACAGGGAGGTGAATGTGGAGACCCCATTGGCAACTTTGGAAAACTTGCTTTCAAGGTCCTCGCTTGCCCTGAAGATCTCTGAAATGCTTGAGGGTCATTCTCCCATTGCCTTGATGAAGAGCATCTGGTTTCCTTCTAGTCATACTAATTCCTTTAGCAAATTACCACACCTTTGGTTTTACCGCCTAAACATACCTTCCCATTCTTTACAGGGCTGAGATGGGTTTTTTTAAATCTTTCTTTTCTACTTCCCTTTTAATTATAAAATTCATCTTTAAATCATTTCTCTCCTCTCACACTTTACCACATGCAGTTAAAAAAAAAAGCCATGAAACTTAATACTTTCCTTAGAAATTTCTTCCACCTATCCTCTTAAATTCTGTCATCCATAAAGCTCTCAGGCATGGAGACAATTCAGCTAAATTCTTTGTCATTTTATGATAGGGATGACCTTCACTCCACTTTCCAATACTTTGTTTTTCATTTCCACCCGAACTGCCTTTATTGTCCATATTTCTACTGCCTATGTACTCTATAAGAAGTTTCAGACTTTCTCTACAGCTCTACTCTTTTTCTGTGCCTTCACCAGAATCACACTTAATACTCTAATACAGCGTGGATAATCTCATGTTGAAAGTTGGTCCTCACTGTTGGATGTAGGGCCGGGTGGGGGTGTTTGGCTCATGGAGGCAGATTGTAGCTTGGTGCTGTCTTCACAGTGACGAGTGAGTTCTCAATCTAGTAGTTCCTGTGAGTCTGATGGTTGAAAAGAGTGGAAGCTCCATGAAGCCCTCACCAGAAAAAACTGCTGGCACCATGCTTCTTATACAGCTTGCAGAACAGTAAGCCAAAAAAGCCTCTTTTTATAAATTACCTAGCCTCAGGTATTCCTTTATAGCAATGGAAAATGGGCTAAGACACATTCCATTTATGGAAATTTAGGCTTTTCCTAGCCTGTTCCTGCAAATTCTTCCAGCCTTTCTACTCCTTACTCAGTTAAAAGCCATTTTCACATTTTCAGGTATTTTATATAGCAACAGCCTCATTTCTCAGTACCAGTTTTCTGTCTTAGTCCATGTTGTGATGCTACAACAATATCCAAGGCTAGAAAATTTATAAGGAACAGAAATTTATTTTTTACAATTATGGGGGCTGGGAAGTCCAAGATAAGGACCCAGCATCTTTTGGGGACCTTCTTGCTGTGTCATCTCATAGGGGAAGGCAGAAGGGCAAGAGAGAATAAGAGAGAGACAAAGGGGGCCAAAATCATTTTATAATGACCCCATTCCTGTGATAACTAACCCATTCTCTCAATAACAGCATCAATTCATTCATTCTGCTCTCATGGCTAATCACCTCTCAGTAGGTCCCGCCTCCTAATACTGTTGCATTAAGGATTAAGTACCTTAAACTTTTCTTGGCACTTAAACCATTAATTTCTGAAACTAACATTCTATGTTCCAAAACATATGTTGTTAAAACTTTTACTATTATATGAAACAGATGTATGAATACATATAATGGCTGAAGTATTAAATTCTAAACATGTTAAAATCCTTAATTTCTTCACATTCTGTTCAAACCAAGCTAAATTTCCCATTTGGGGACTTTATTCTAAAACTGTATCTTTCAATAGTTAGAATGGACATTATTAAAAAGTAAAAAAAAAGATATTAGCACAGATATAGTGAAAAAGGAATGCTTGTACACTATTGGTGGGAATCTAAATTAGATAGAATGAAGATTTCCCAAATAACTGAAAGTAGATCTACCATTCCACTACTGGATATCTATCCAAAGGAAAAGAAATCGTTATATCAAAAAGACACTTGTATTTGTGTGTTTATTGCAGCATAATTCACAAGAGCATAATATGGAATCAACCTAAGTGTCCATTAACCAATGACCGGATAAAGAAAATGTGATTATACATGTTTCAGAACTTCAGAATACACACATACACCATGGAATACCACTCAGTCATAAAAAATACTGTATTTTGCAGCAATTTGAATGGGACTGAAGGCCATTATCTAAGTGAAGTAACTCAAGAATGGAAAACCAAATATTACATGTTCTCACTTGTAAGTAGGAACTAAGCTACGTGTACACATGGTCATACATAGTGAAATAATGGACATGCAGACTCAGAAGTGGGGAGGTTAGAAGGGTGGCGAAGGATGAAAGTTTACCTATTTGATGCAATGTACACTGTCCAGGTGATGGGTACACTAAAAACTCCAACTTCATTAAGATATAGTATATACATGTAGCAAAACTCCACTATACCTTCTAAATATACTGAAATAAAAAAGCGTATTTATCAATCACACCTTCATCTGATTCTTCTTCCCACAAATCCTCTCTACAATCCAGATTCTTGTTTGTTATAAAGAAATGTGACTGTTCATATTCTCCCTATAGCCCCCCGTGTTTTAGCTATCTTCCTATTGTCTCTTCATTTTAATTAGATTACTACAGTCAGCTTTCAATGGATATGCGTTCACTACACAGTTATGACTGTTCCTAGTGTTAGAATATTAAAATACTTCTGTATTCATTGGGAAAAAGTTGCTGACTCAAGGTGTCCACATATCACTTAATATGCCTTAATATCACTTAATTTGCCCTGACTACCTTGATTCCCTTAGGAATCATTTCTCTCAACCTTAACATGGCACAGCAGTGGGCCTCCAGAACTCCAATCCAGAAGAACTGTGTGGTGTATTGGCTGTTAAATATTTTGATTATCACCTTTGGGTGGTATGTTGAATTTGTCTTTATAATGATATTACTTAACAACTTCTTAAATCAGAAAAACCTCCTCACTAGATAGATACATAGGGTAGATAAAAAGTTTAGAAAGACAGAAAAAATAAATGTAATAAATAGTTTACTAATATTGTAATAATCCTTGTAAAATAAAAATTAGGTTTTTTTACTTTAAGGCCACTTGTATTTTGCTTTGTTTGATTTTCCACTGATACTATGATTCCATAAAAGAAACATAGTGTAATTTACTTTTTGAAGGATAGTCTTGATAATAATTATAACATATGAGTTCATGTCCTCAATTTTACTGAATATTTGAAAAATATAATACTTTACATACAAATAATAACTTACCTGCATAATTAGGGAAATTTATATTTTCTCTCATTTTGTGAAAGTGAAAATGTGGACACTGAAATAAAAACAGAGAAGAAAAAGTGAATAGAAAACCTAAATGTGAATATAATTTTTAAATTTAGCATGATTGACAGCTATAAATAGTGAGATTAAATGTTATCGTATTGCTTTATCTTATATAAGGGCAAGAATTTATTTGCAATTTAACCAGTGCAACAGGGAGATAGTGAGGTATACCCATGTCTGAAACATGGGTTTTATTACTAGGTTATTAGGTAGGAAATGCCTAGAAAAAGAAAACATATCGGGAGGAGCCAAGATGGTGGCCGAGTAACAGCTTCCTTGCAACTGGGCTCGGTGAGACTGGGGAGAGAAGACTTCAGGCATCTCTGGCTGGCAAGATCTGCCCAGAAACATCCCTTTGGGGACACAGGGAGACAGCATGAG
>CAUYON010132316.1:0-28942 GCA_963573935.1 Arctocebus calabarensis
TGAAGGCTGATGCAACATAATATCTGCCTGGCTCAGCTATGGTTCTCACTGCAGAGTCTGATGGAACGTACTTGTCCAATGCTGGGTTGATTACACCAGTGATCTCTTCAAATTTAAGCTTCACATCCTCAGATTCAGGAAAGCCACCACCAATATCAAGGAGGTACATGCTGAAACCAACCTCAGCTCCCATGTCAAAGACAGGGCGGGCATCAGAGATTGCCTGCATGAAGATCTAAGGATCAGTACAGCCACTTACTACATCGAAGCTGACACCAATATTTAGCTCTTTTGCCCATTCCAAAAGAAGTCTGCTGGTTTGAGGGTGACACCAAATTTAACACCAATTTAACCGAGTCGACAGACTGCTTCGGAATCATCAATGGCAATCCTCAAAACCAACTTGGCCTTTGGATGTGCTCTGGCAACTTTTGTCAACTCAACTTCACTGTCAAAAGTCATCACCTGGACCCCATTATTGGCAACATACTTAATTTGAGACACTTGTTTACAAGGATTTGCATAAATAATCCTCTCTGGAGGCACCCTGAGACTTTGCACCAATTGTATTTCAGTCTTGCTAGCACAGTCAAATCCTGTCCCAATGGCAGCGAGGGTCCTCACAATGGCTCTACTGTCATTACATTTGACTGCATAAAAGGGAGTGACACGAGGAAGAGTTTTTAGCCATCTCCAGTGTTTCTTTTTTTTTTGAGACAGAACCTCAAGCTGTCACCCTGGATAGAGTGCTGTGGCATCACAGCTCACAGCAACCTCCAATTCCTGGGCTCAAGCGAGTCTCTTGCCTCCACCTCCCAAGTAGCTGGGACTACAGGCACCCACCACAATGCCGGTCCATTTTTTGGTTGCAACCGTCATTGTTGTTTGGCAGGCCCAGGCTGGATTCAAACCCGCCAGCTCAGGTGTACATGGCTGGCACCTTAGCCCGTTGAGCCACAGACACCGAGCCGTCTTCAGTGTTTCTTCAAAACTTCTCTGAGGTCTGTTACATAGAAGGCATCCCTATCATCAGAAGAGGAAACTTCATTGATTTTTTGATCCAGAATGTCCTTGGCAGTAAAACCTTCCTCAGTCAAACTCTTCATTACTAATGTTGTTCATGGTTTCTTGATGTTTCTTTGAAAAACTAAGAGACGGAATTTAAAGAAATACTTCCAGCTTCTCACAAAGGCAATTCTCTGGGAATTCTGAATCCCACTGCGTGTGTCCTCCAAACAACAGTGGAAATGTTCTTAGAGCATCCGGGTGCCTCAGGCCAGCCCTATGGAGAAGCAGGAAGTCCCGAGCCAAGCCACAAGAGCACTTGGCCGCCCCTGCCACACCCTGCAGTGCCTGGCTCCCGCCTAAAGGAGACACTGCCCGAGGCAGTGCCAGAGGCTGGGGCAGCGACTTCAGGGACTGACCTCTACATTTTCAATGTCAATAGAAAATAGGTTATGGAAAAGCTGTATGTCCTGTTCATGGAGATGAAGCTCTTTAAATCTAAATTGGAACTTTTTTTGCAACTTTTCCAGTGAATCCACACATTTTGTTTGGGAATGCAACCAATGGTTTTTCCGCTAACAGAATTTGCGGCCCAGGATGAGTCCGCTGCTAAACAGGACAGGCAGTGGAGGCAAAAAACACCTGGAGGGTGAGGACCCCTGATCTAAGGTCATCTAGTTAATAAGTGGTAGACCCAGTATTTGAACTCAAGTAGTCTAACTACATGTTGTCTCAGCCACTAAATTCAGTTTTCTCATCTGTAAAATGAGGATACTCCTCCTTAAGGAAGGCTTATGATGATTAAATGAGTATATATGTAAAATTGGACTAAGTGTGTGGCATATAAACTTTGATTCTTTAAATTTCTTACCATCTATGTGTAATTTGACCTTTTTTAAAATGTTGAAAATTATAGAACCACAAAATGTGCCTCAGAATGGTCAAAGTGAATTTGGTGGAAGCATTTTTTTCCTAGGAAGGTATAAGTGGGGAGGTGGCAGAATTGGGGAGGTGGGGGGAAGGGGTGGCTGCTCTCCTAGGTTCTGAACTCGACAGTGGCCTTATCCAGAGCCATGTTTTTCAACATTTTTTATCTCACAGTACACATAAATTAATGTTGATCAATGGGCGGCGCCTGTGGCTCAGTCAGTAGGGCGCCAGCCCCATATACCAATGGTGGCAGGTTCAAACCCGGCCCCAGCCAAACTGCAACAAAAAAATAGCCAGGTGTTGGGGGGCACCTGTGGCTCAAAGGAGTGGAGCGCTGGCCCCATATGTCAGAGGTGGCGGGTTCAAACCCAGCCCCCGCCAAAAAAAGAAAAAAAAATAGCCAGGTGTTGTGGCAGGCGCCTGTAGTCCTAGCTACTCAAGAGGCTGAGACAAGAAAATCGCCTAGGCAAGAAAAAAGCCCAGGAGTTTGAGGTTGCTGTGAGCTATGACACCATGGCACTCTACCCTAAGACTCTGTCTCTCCAAAAAAAAAAAAAAAAAATTATGTTGATCAAGAAGAACAAAAGAGTAAAAAACACTGTGCTTTGAACTTGTTTTGAAAATAATTTAATTAATGATCTTTACATTTTTCTCAGCACACCTAAGATCCTTTTACCACCCACCAGTGTTCCGCGGCACACCAGTTAAAAATCACTGGTCTAAAGGTTCACACAGACTTGGCCTTTTTACTGCCCTAAATCCATTCTTCCTATTTCCACAGGTTCACCCAGAATCTATCTGTATTTCGAAGGGAGGTAGCAGAGGCTCTGCGCAGCGATGGTGGTGCTGAACCCTGTGGTCTGGACATGATAAGCTGATTGTGTTGTGCCCAGCAGCCTTCATCAAGAGAGTCTTGAGGATCTAAGGCAGGGCAGTGATGCTCACTACCCCAGGGGAATGTATTTTTCAAAACAGAAAACACCAACAAAAGTCCTACCTTTTTATAAGTCTGGCCTAATTATAAGAATTTATAATAGTCAATGTAAATTCAGTCTTTTGCTCTGAAAAAGAGTATGTTCTCAGTCTTTCTATTGAATATTATCCTTGTTTTCATAATGCTTTGAAAGGATGTAGAAATAATATTTAACCAAAGAACATAATAAACCAGATTTATGCATAAGCATGTACTAGTTAATGGTTCTGCGATTAAGGTTGTCAATTTGTTGAGATGTAGCCTTCAACGTGGATCCTACATTGAGACATATGCCAGTGGAACCTGTTAAATGAGCAGTTTGTCATGAGTCTGGAAGAGGCAGAATTAGGGACTTTGGGCTCTGGGCTTTTAGAAGGAGTCTGGGAGCACTGCAGAGCATCCCACAGGGCTGCGCACAGGCCTCTCTGCTTCGGCCACATCTGATAAAGTTGAGAGACAGTAACACAATTAAATGACTTATAAACAATGTTTGCTTTTCATTGGCATAAATCTGAAGTGGTTCAGTCTAGAAGAATTAAGCTGTGCAATTACTGCTTGCAGAGAGATTTCTTTGGAAGGAGTCATGTAGCCCCAGTAAAAAGTTGTGGGTGGTGCCAGCACCCAGTCCTGCCACCATTTGCTTTTTAAGAGAAAAGCTCCTAAATGTTACTATTAAAATATGATACTTAAAGTAGCTCTGCCTTCTTGGTCTACCCAAAATGTTTTAAGTGCTAAAGTTCAGATTTTCAGAAGATAAAGAAAAGAAGGTTTCCATCCCTCCACAAAAACTTATTACTGTTGAGATTGTGACTTAACTCAAACCCAGAACGTGAAGAAGGCCTTTATAATTTGTGATATACTATAACGAGGATATTAATTTGAATCACCACTGTCAAGTGATTTTTGTATCTCACGGTTCTGTCTTTATGGTTCAGGTTTATAATAAATATCATGCCTGTTATTTCTGATAAGACATGAAAGTTTAGCCTTACTGTTGGACAAGAAGTAAATCCACAGGCTCCTGTTATAGTCTCATTTCTCAAAGTGTTTTTTGAAACCTTTCTTGATAGTTGAATTTTCCAATAGACACGTTACGTAAAAACAGAGTCACCCAAGTTTATCTTAAAATGTTTATCTTTCATGTATGAAGGAACTTTGAGGAAAATGTGTAATAGATGAGATTACCTTTAGTATTTAATGGGGAAAAATAAGTTTTGGCCTTATGTTAGATTTCATTAGAAATGGGGAATAAAATTTTCCTTGAAAAGGAAAATTCTGAATTCTATTCAACATCAGCTATTCAGAGAGTTGGATAAGATTTTCTTTTTTTTTTTTTTTTTTTTTTTTGCAGTTGTGGCCAGGGCCAGGCTTGAATCCGCCACCTGCGGTATATGGGGCCAGCATCTTTACTCCTTGAACCACAGGCACTGCCTCAGATTTTCTATTTCTTGAGGGCTTATAATTGTACACTCATCTCACAATGTTTTATACAAGGCCTTTCCCATTCTGGCACTATTTTCTTTATAAATATCTAGTATCTAAAAGCACTATGTCATTTACATTAAATACTCACAGGAAAATGACAATGTGCACTTGCTTCTCTTTGTCACATTGCCAGAGGACTGGCAGTTTCACAGCAGCCAAGAAAGGCTCTACTAGTGTTGGCCTTCAAGAGCTCTCCTCAGAGGAGTACTGGTCAGGCTCGCTCCCACTGCTGACTTTAGCAGGCGCTGCCCATGGTGCTGGACGTAGCACACTGAGGGCAGCACGCATCTTTCTTTCTTTCATGCATCTTTACATACGTTATTCCCCTTCATCTTCACAGCAGCCTTATAGAGGTAGGCGGCGGCAGCAGTCCCACTTTGCAGATGAGGACACAAAGACTCAAAGATGGCATGTAAGCTTACACAGGTCACATAGGCAGGGTCTCTCTCACTTGAAAGGAATTCCTGGCCTCTTCCAAGTAAGACATTTTTCAGAACTCTGTTGTTAAATAACAAATTAGCCCAAAACTAGTGTCTTAAAGCAACATTTATTATCTCACAGTTGCTTCAGGTCAGGACTTGATAGCTGAGTCCTCTCTTCAGGGTCTCTCACAGGCTATATTCAGGGTGATCCACCAAGGCTGTGATCATCTCAAGGCTTGACTGGGGAAAGATTTGCATCTAGGCTCTGCACATGGTGTTTATTAGCAGAAGTCAGGTTCTCAGGGGTTATTGCCTATTTTTTGCCAAAGGGGCCTCTTCACAAGACAGCTCACAACACTGAGATCTTACTTCATCAGAGAAGAGCCAGAGAGGACAGCAATTTGGAAGTCACAGGCCTGTATCACCTACTATCAGAAGCAGCACCCTGTCACTTATGCTGCCTGCTCCTCACGAGAAGTCAGTAGGTCTAGCCCACACACGGGAGGGATACCGCACTGTGTGGCTACCAGGAGGCAGGGACCATTGGGACCCATTTTCACAGCTGTCTGCCACAACTCTTACCTGGCTTTTTTGCTAGAGAGATTGAGTTTTGGCTACAGTTTGGCTTCCAGTTGAGTTTGAGACCTGGAAAGGAATCTGGAATTTTCCTTTAGAGTGCTAAGTTTCATTCTGAATCCTTCCTGAAGGAGGAAAAGGAAGTGCAGATCATGAAGTATATGTTTGATCACATAAACTACATACACATCCCATAATGGACAGGAACCTGATTTGGCACTATGTCCCCCATCGTCATGCTTGGTGAGGGGGAGTGGGGACTTTGGGAAGAGTTTAGGCCTGCAGGGCCCCGTGTGGGAGTGGTCTCTCTAGAGACATCTGTCCAAAGAACAAAACATACAGGGCAAGGACACACCCAGAACTGTGCAGTCTATACAAAAGACAGCTAGCAGAACACAAGTGTATCTAACTTAGATTCAGAAACAGGAAAAAAATAAACGGTGCTGGCAAGTCCACGGGACCTACCACTTAACAGACGTTCTCAGAGTGAGGATGAGACGGGAGGCGAGGGCCTCTTTGCACACCTCACCTTTCTGATAGGATTTTAGTGTATAAACAGATGTTTTGCTCACATAATGTGGGGCTGTCAGGCAAGCCAGATGCTTCAGCCAACGCAAAAGCAAGAAACATGAAATATTTTGACTTTGCTTGATTTTTGCCTTTGCCTTCCACACTGACTTCAGAACCTGATCCCTGAGATGTATCCTGCCTGTATTCTAAATATTTCTGTTTCTCTGTACTTTCCAATTGGACTTCTCTATGATGGAAGACACAGAAGCATCAGGTCCCTGCATTGAGTGTGACAATCTGAATTACCCAGCAAAGCCTTTTGGTGCCCCGGACCCCCTTCCACTGGCCCTCACAACCTAAAAGTACCATCTGGTTGTGGTAGCATGGCCCCTTTCAAAATGCAAAACTGGCCTGGCATATAGCTGTTAGCTGAAATTGGTGACCAAATTAGCTAATTGCAACAGGGAGCTAAACATGAAAACCAAAAATGGGGTAGGAGGCCGGGTGCAGTGGCTTACGCCTATAATCCCAGCACTTTAGGAGGCTGACGTGGACAGATTGCCTGAGCTTAGGAGTTCAAGACCAGCCCTAAGCAAGAGCGAAACCCTTGTCTCTACTAAAAATAGAAAAGTTAGCTAGGCATGGTGGCACATAGGGAGGCTTGGAAGGCTGAGGCAAAAACGATAGCCTGAGCCTAAGAGTTTGAGGTTGCTATGAGCTACGATACCACTGCACTCTACCCAGAGCGACAGTGAGACTCTCTCAAAATACACAAAAATCACTGAGAAGGTCTGGTGGAGAAAGTGAAAACCTCAGAAAACCTCATCCAGATGGGGGCTAGTTCAGCAGTGTTGGTGAAGTAGCATCTGAGAGAACTTGGTTCCTTAACGATGAGGAGGGAAAGGACTACCTGACAAGAGTAAGATAGAGTAGAAAGAGAGAAAGTCAAAGTTTCAAGATGAATATAAAATAATTGGAACTGCTATCATTTATCTGAGTATGTGCTAAGCATCCCAATTGCTATCTCATGCTTCCCAGTAACAATTTCAAATATCCCCATTTTAGAGATGGTAAAACTGAGACTAAAAATCTGACCCAAAGCCAGAAAGTAGACAAGCCAGCATTCAAATCAGCTCTGCCTGATCCCAAAACTCATGTTTCTTTTCCTCTGCAATCCCTGGAGCTAGTACTTCACAGCTGGAGTTGGAAGACAGGGTCGGAGAATTGAATAAGGAGCCCCGTGCCCCTCCCCAAAGTGGGACTAGGCACTCCCACAGAAAAGCCAGTCCAGGATCCCTTTGTGTGGTTTGTCTGTCTGTAGGCTCTGCCACCGATTCATCCTCCTCCCTGAACTTCATAAAATCATTCTGGAGACTTTTTAATGTTTTATTGAGGTGCGAGTTTACGATGACAGCAAACCTTTCAAACTACACGAAGAGTAACCTGCATCCTTGGCATATTAAAAAATAATGTTAGTGTTGGTTTTTACGTCCCATAGTTTGGATTGCTGATAAGAGCGCTTCCTTGACAAGATTCTTTTTGAGGTTTACAGAAAGCGTAATAAAATATGTAAGTTACATTTCCACAAACAAAAGCTATAACATAAGTTATTTATAAGTGTGAGATACAAACAGTATCACGATAAATAAACCATAAAGGGTACCTGCAACATTCATCTTAATGTAATTTGCCCAACAAAAGTGTTGAAATGAAGTCAAATTTAGTAGAGAAACCTGTCAGGAAAGAAGGAAAGTTGTAGAGCACAAAATAGGAAAAATGGCTGATAGGTGAGGGAAGAAAAACAAGAGCATGAGATGAAGTTTGGAGGTCCCTGAGAAGGCCACCTCGTGTGCTTATGCTCTTGCTGCCCCCGGCCTGTGCAACACCAACCAGTCCCTGGCACCCTTCACACTGCCTTCTGCACATGGTCGCTGATCACACCACTTTCTGCATCCCCCACTAGCTCCTGCACCACAACCCTACAGAGAAGTGAATCTCGCCTCCCCTGCCCTTCCTGTCTTCTACCCCGTCCTACCACCTAACCCTATGGACCAGCTTCCTCACACTGCTGCCAGCCTCCCTGCCAGGTTTGGCTTTCCTCAAGGCCAGGGCCCTTGGTCTGACCCAACCTAAGCACCCTGGAAGTCATTACTCCACTCATCTATTCACCAACCACAAATAAGTCAATGAATGAGACAAAGTCTGCCCTCTTAGAGCTAGGCTTTGGAATAGATAAGATGGATACCAGGGGCAACAAGTGCAATGATGAAAATGAATAAGGACAGAGAATGACAAGGAGGGTGCTGCTTTGCAGGATGGGCAATAGCTGAGGCTCTTAATGGATGCCAAGTTGTCAACCACAGAGGAGCGGGGTGAAGATAGCAATGAGTAGATGGCAAATTCGGGCCCGATTCTGAACCCTTTTCCCCTATCCCCTCCTCTGACCTTGCTGTGTGCCTCTCAGTTTAATACTACAAACTTCGGGGTGTTTTTTGTTTTTTGGGGGGGGGGACAAAGTCTCACTTTGTCACCCTCGGTAGAGTGCTGTGGCATCATAGCTCACTGCAACCTTGAACTCAAGTGATCATTTTGCCTCAGCCTTCCCAATAGCTGGCACTACAGGTACCTGCCACAATGCCCGGCTAATTTTTAGAGATGGTCTTTCACTCTTGCTCAGGTCTCAAACTCCTGATTCCAAGCAATCCACCGGCCTGAGCCTCCCAGAGTGCTAGGATTACAGGACTGAGCCACAGTGCCTGGCCTCACAAACTCTTGATAATGGAATCTAATGCCACTGACACTGTTCTGCTATAAAGCAACTCCCAGACCTGCAGCGTTGACAAGTGAGCTCTACCATGGGCTGCCCTCTCTCTTCCTGGGTTCAAATACGAGGACCACCTCCCAGCTGCATACCCTTGGGCAAGGAACTTCACTTCCCTAAACCAACTGCTTTTGAAGCCTTATGACCTGTGCTAGGGACTCCAAGGTTTACCCAGCATCTGGAGGCCTTCTCCTTCCTCCAGCCAGCAGCCTTAAAGGTTCTTCCCTAGGTGAGGGAAGCAGTGATGAAAAACTCAAAGTAAATTGCTCCCATGATCAAATGGGGAAGCTGAGTCCCAGAGTTGGGACATGGTCCAGAAATTTGAATAGGTACTCAGCAAATATTTGTTAGATAAATGAATGAATGGGTGAATAAATTTGAGGTGTCTTTAGAGACTTCCTTCATGAGAATCAGAGGGCCCTTAGGAACTCCTAACTAGGATGTGTGAGCCAAGAATGGTGGGGGCAGGTCAGTGACCTGTGACGTGGTGTGTATGCCAGATTGTTGCTTCTGTCTTTTTCTGTGGACATAGCTCATATTTTCATCAATCTTTCAAATAGGGTAGCTGACCCAAATACACTAAGAGGTAACCCATTTTACTGACATTGAAATGGGGTCACATGGCAAGTCAATAGCAGAGTGAGCTTCAGGAAACCTTTGCCTCTTGAATCTGGACTCATGGACCAGCTGGAAATTGCAGCACCCTGCCTGTCATCCCCGAGGCCCCACTCTTCCCAATGTGCCTCCCAGCAAGGCCTCCACCAATGCTACCCATTTCTTCCACTATCCCATGAGGAGGAGTAGAGGGTGTGCCCCTGGAAGTCTTTTTAGCCCAGAAGTCCTGGCCCCCAGTTCAGCAGTTCTTAGAAATGTCTCTTGTTTAATCTCTCTTACAGTGTGTGTATCATTTTGTGTGTATGTCACTGTCTCTCACTGTTCGGTTGCTAGCAGGTAAGAGGGCTAGTAAGAAATTACAATCTCTGGGCGGCGCCTGTGGCTCATCGAGTAGGGCACCGGCCCCATATACCAAAGGTGGCAGGTTCAAACCCGGCCTCTGCCAAACGGCAAAATAAAAATAGCCAGACATTGTGGCAGGCACCTGTAGTCCCAGCTACTAGGGGGGCTGAGGCAAGAGAATCGCCTAAGCCCAGGAGTTGGAGGTTGCTGTGAGCTGTGTGATGCCACTGCACTCTACTGAGGGCAGTAAGTGAAACTGTCTCTACAAACAAACAAACAAAAACAAAATTACAATCTCAGAAACACCAAAAATACATCAAAACATATTTGGCAAAAACAGTGCTCTGTTTTTCTGAAGAAAATGTAGGGCTTTGAATGGATTTATTAAAAAAAAAAAAAAAGTACAGTGGCTCATGCCTGTAATCTTAGCACTTTGGGAAGCTTCAAAGGATTGTTTGAGGTCTGGAGTTTGAGACAAGCCTGAGCAAGAGTCAGACCTCATCTCTACTAAAAATAGAAAAATGAGGGTCTGGCATGGTGGCTCACGCCTGTAATCCTAGCTTTTGGGAAGCCAGGGTCGGTGGATTGCTGCACTCACAGGTTTGAGACCAGCCTGAGCCAGGGCAAGACCTCGTCTCTAAAAATAACTGGCATGGTGGCAGGTGCCTGTAGTCCCAACTCTAGAGGCTGAGTCAAGAGAATCTCTTGAGCCCAAGAGTTTGAGGTTGCTGTGAGCTATGACACCATGGCCCTCTACCAAGGGCGACAAAGTAAGACTCTGTCTCCAAAAATAAAACAAAATGAAAATAGAAAAATGAATTAGGTATGTGGTGCTTGCCTGTAGTCCTAGCTACTCGGGATGGCTTGAGTCCAGGAGTTTGAGGTTGCAGTAAGCTAAGATGATGTCACACTGTAGCTAGGGTGACAGTGTGAGACCCCATCTCAAAATCTAAAAAAAAGGAAGAAAAGAAAATTTGATAAAACGAATTAAATTCTCACCTCAACAAACAAAGAAGAATTTTTTTAGAAAACTCAAACATTGGTGGCACCCATAGCTCAGTGGGTAGGGCGCTGGCCACATACACTGAACCTGGTAGGTTTGAGCCCCAGCCTGGGCCAGCTAAACAACAATGATGACAACTGCAATCAAAACAATGGGGGCATTGTGGCAGGTGCATGTAGTCCCAGCTACTCAGGAGGCTGAGGAAAGAGAATCGCTTAAGCCCAAGAGTTTGAGGTTGCTGTGAGTTGTGATGCCACAGCACTCTACCAAGGGTGACACTCTTGGTGAGACTCTGTCTCAAGAAAAAAAATTCATGAAAGAGATAGCATTTTAAAAAGGATGATGAGAGGCGAGGAGATTGCTTGGGGCCATGAGTTGGAGACCACTCTGAGCAACACAAAGAGACCTTATTGCTAAAAAAACACTTGAAAATTAATATGACACAGTGGTGCACACCTGTAGTTTCAGCTACTTAAGAGGCTGAGGCAGGAGGATCACTTGAACCCAGGAGTTTGAGGTTGCAGTGAGTTGTGGTGATGACACAGGACTCTAGCCTGGGAGATAGAATGAGACCCTGTCATGGGGTGGAGGGAGAGGATAATGAAGTAAAAGCTTTTTTCAAAACCAACATAATAGACAAACATTTGACAAGTATGATCGGGAGAAGGCACAAATGAGTAACACTGAGAATGAAAAGCTGGCAGACTGCTAGTACTGACTCATATGACAGTTTCAAATTATGAGAGAATCTTCCCACAATGTTGTAACAATAAATTTGAAAATTTGGATGAAAGGCACAATGTTCTGGGCACCGGTTTCCAAACTTGAGCACACATAAGAATCACCTGGAGGGTTTATTAAATATAAATTACCAAGCCCTACCCCCAGAGTTTCTGACTCAGTAAGTTTAGGTAAGGTATTAGAATTTGCATTTCTAACAAATTCCCAGGTTCCTGCTGCTGTGGTGCAGGAACACACTTTGAGAACCACTCTCCCAGGGACTAATACTGGCCTCTATTCACACACACACACACACCCTTCCTGAGCTGCCTAGCCTCTCTTCTGTTGTGATTGGGAATAAAAGAGGGTTTATGATCAGTAGCCTAAACCTTATCCAGTGGGATGACTGAGGGATGGGGGAACTTCAGGAAGCTGAGACACAAGCAATAAGGCAGAGAGCCCTTACCTCACCAGGCACTGTCCTTAGCTTTTTACCTGCAGGAGCTCATTTAACTGTTGAGGCCGTTACTGTTTCTTCACTAGATGAGAAAATGAGGCACAAAGAGGATGAAAAATTCCCTGAGTCCACACCTCGTAGACTGTGGAATCTAGTTCCATGCCCTGGGACCAGCACTAACCACACCACCCATCCCACCCGTGCCACCCACACCTTAATTCTGTGCCCTGCACCTCTGTGGGGTGGGCTTGCTGTCCTGATTTCACAGTGGCAAGGACAGGCCTGGAAGCCAGGGCTTCAACAGCCAGAAGGGAAGGGCAGCTGGTGAGGTGGCCCAAGCAGGGGGTGTGAGTTACCTGAACTCTCTGAGCCTCACTCCCCTCATCAGTCAAAAACAGGCCAAAAACAGTCCTTTCCTCAGAGGGTTGTTGTGAAAAATAAATTAGTGTCCACTCCCCTGCCTGGCACACAGTTCTCAACTGCAGCAGCTTTACTGCTGTCGTTAAAGTTATTATTACATAAGCACCAGAATTTCTTAGAGGCCACTTCCACAGATGGTATCTCATTCAGTTGTCACGACCACCCTGGGGGTAGCTAGTACCCTTTCTGTTTTACAAATAAGGAAAATGAGGCTCCAGGAGGGGCAGTGAGGGGATCCAACATCCCCCAGACCGCCAGTGGCAGGAGTCTGAATTAGAAGCAGGAGGCGCCCGGGGCCAGGGCAATAGCATGCACCCCATCTGTGAATCCTTGTTCCGAAAGAGAGTGAGACAGTGCTCGCCCAGACCCCAGGCATCCTGCACTCAGGCACTCCTCACTGCCTCAGGCCTTTCTCTACCCAACACACAAAGGTTCAGCGACAGCCAGCAACTTGCCCAAGGTCACCCAGCGGGCAAGTGACCTACTCCAGACCCAAGCTTGGTGACCCTGCAAATCCTGAGACATCAGAAGTGTTGAGAACATAGAGGAAGAATCAATCTCCAGCCTACTCTCCTAACCCCTCCCTGTTCTCTGAAACTGACTCTATCAGTGGACAAATACACCTTTCTATCCAAGTACTGAGCCTTCACACATAAAATAAAACTGCAAACAAAATAAACAAGAATCATAACAACAATACGTCAACCACTATTCTAGGGCTTGGGGTGGGCGTCAGAAGGGTGCCGCGCTGCGCACTGCCTACTATGTGCTGTCTCTCAGAGCTCCTGATCATCCTGCAACGCATGCATTTATTTTTCTTTTTACAAGTAAAAAAAAACCTATAGTTACGGAGTCACCCGTTCAAGGTCACTCAGCGAGGAAGTGGCCAGTTTAAATTTGAACACATTTATTTCTAGCCAACAGCTCATCTGAGTTCTCACCACTTCCCGCAGAACAGGGAGCGCGAGAAGGAATCCCAGCCAGGGATGCAGCACTCAAAGAGTTTGCACCTAACAATTTTAGAATTAACCAAAAGAAATCGATTCTGCAAGTCTCTCTCTCAGGCTGGAGCGGAGGGTGACCGCTCCGCATACCTTCCTGTCCACTGTGGCCCTGCAGCGCGAGCAGTACTGGAAGTGGTTCCCGCGCTCGGACTGGACTGCAGCCGGGAGGGGCTCTTTGCTCGCCGGTCCCAAAGAAATCCCTCTATTTGCTCTAAATACGAGCTGCTCCTGCCTTTGACACTTGGGAACTCTAAACCTGCCGGATCCCCAAGCAGGTACCTACGCGCGACCACAGCCCCTCCAACCTGCAACGAATTTCTAGAGCCAGATCAACGCTCCCCAGAGAACGATCCCAGGTCCCCAGCCCAGCCTGGGCCGGCACGCGTGGGCACCTGCGAGTCACGCCGCGGTCCTCCTGGCCGGAGCCAGGGAGCGTCTCCAAAGTGGCCACGACGCTGCGGCCGAAACTCGGGCGGGGGCGAATTCTCCCCACGCGGGTCAATGTTCTCCGTAGCGCGGAGAACGCTTCGGTGCTCCCCTCGCCCTGAGAGCAGGGAGCTCGAAGCCTGCGCCCCGGGATGTGCCCCATTCGTTGCTCTCGCGGCTGTAGAGTGTCCAAAAGGCTTCTGCGGATTTCTCAGGGCTGTTCCAGGGCTGCAACTCCATTATAAATGAAGGGATTCATTTGGTTTGGTTTTTGTTCAGATGAAAAAATTTGGAAGAAAACGAAAACCCCCTCCGCAAAAGACAATTTCACAAGCGGCGCGCTGGATCAGCCCAGCCCTGTGGCCTGGAAGCGGCCCGGGCCAGGAGGAGCGGGGAGCGTCTGCTAATTGCAGCTTCGTTAGATTTCGGGTTTGGGAGGCTGCGGTTCGGGCGCTAATATCCGCCGCCCATTATCCCGGCTAATAAATTTGACCTATTGTTCGTTTGTTAAAATGATGTCACCTTGGAACAGTCCCTAAGCTCCTATTTCCATGAATTAGGCCTTTATTGAAAGCCAGGAGCCAATGAGAGGAGAGAGGCTTGTTGATCGCAGCCAATGGCTGCAGCGGGAGAAGAATTAGCAGCGGAAACTCCAGGTTCGGTTCAAGAAAGATGACACAGAGCCTGTCGGGCCCGCGCACTCTTGGCAAAGTTTCAGTGCGACGAGAGGCGCCGGGCGTTCCATGGCCGCGCCGTAACGGGGACCCAGCCGCCTCCCCGCCCAGCCCAACCCAGCCCTTCCGCCCGCCCAGGATGGAGGCGCCCGCCAGCGCGCAGACCCCTCACCCGCACGAGCCCATCAGCTTCGGCATTGACCAAATCCTCAACAGCCCGGACCAGGACAGCGCACCCGCCCCGCGGGGCCCCGACGGCGCCAACTACCTGGGAGGGCCCCCCGGGGGCCGTCCGGGAGCCACGTACCCCTCTCTGCCCGCCTCCTTTGCTGGTCTCGGCGCGCCCTTCGAGGACGCGGGATCTTACAGTGTCAACCTGAGCTTAGCGCCCGCCGGCGTGATCCGGGTGCCGGCTCACAGGCCGCTGCCCGGGGCTGTGCCGCCGGCTCTGCCAAGCGCCCTGCCCGCCATGCCCTCCGTGCCCACGGTCTCCAGCCTGGGCGGCCTCAATTTCCCCTGGATGGAGAGCAGCCGCCGCTTCGTGAAAGACCGCTTCACAGGTGAGCAGAACAGGCGAACAGGCCTCCGCCCTCCGGGTGCCAGAGGCGCCGCTCCCTTTGCGCTCCACTCGGAAACGGTTCCAGAGGCCCAAACACGGAGGAGGCCTCAGGGCCTAAGGCCCCGGGCACCCGTGGAGGGGAGGGTAGTCGGAGAGTTTCAGGAAAATAAATCCGAGCCCAGGGAGAGGGACAGGGGGAGGGGTTGTCTACCGACTGGCTTGGTACCGTTGGGAATGCGCGGGACAGAGAAATAGCGGAACACTCTGTGTCTCACGGGGTCTATATTGGGCCTGAACTGCGGCCGAACCCGGCTGGGCTTCAGGGGCCCTGGTGTGTCTCCGCAGCGGCGGCCGCTCTCACGCCCTTCACTGTGACCCGTCGCATCGGCCACCCCTACCAGAACCGAACGCCGCCTAAGCGCAAGAAGCCGCGTACGTCCTTTTCCCGGGTGCAGATCTGCGAGCTGGAAAAGCGCTTCCATCGCCAGAAGTACCTGGCCTCCGCCGAGAGGGCGGCGCTCGCCAAGTCCCTCAAAATGACGGACGCGCAGGTCAAGACCTGGTTTCAAAACCGGAGGACCAAGTGGCGGTGAGAGAGGCCTGACTCGGCCCACCTTGCACCTGCTCTTCACCTGCCCCGCCCCGAGCCTCAGTCACTCTGTCTAGCATCCTGGTGCTACCTCTTACCCACTCCAGCCCAGCCCACCGCTAGGCCTGGGCCTCCCTCTACCCCCGCCTTCCAGATTTTATCTCCTCTTTCTCCCCTTCTCGCCGGCTTGTGTTTCTCCATCAGGGTCCCTATCCCCATCTCTCCTGAACTCCTCCGACTCTGTGGTTTTATTCGGTCTCCTACCCTCCCTTAATTTCCCCTCATCTCCCACTTCCCCAACACACACACACACACACACACACACACACACGCCTCCTGCACTCTGCTTCTCCCTCATTCCAGTCCCCTAGCTTGGATTTCCAACAATCCGCACGGACTCCGGGTTCTCCTCTAGCTCCAGGTCTCAATTCCAGCCCTGTTTTTATCCTATCCCTGTTTCGAACTAACCCGCAAAAGGCAAGACGATCGCATCCAGGAAAGGGGTTCAAAACACTGCCTGGAAAACTAGATAAGACAGACACTGACCGGGGGCGCCGTGCGGGAAGTGCAGAGCCAGTCCGCCCACCCACGGACCCCATAGACCCTGCTACCCGCAGGGCCGGGTCAGTTACACACAGGCCCTGCGCCTGTTATCCCGCGAAAAGAACAATCTTTATTGTTGGCGAAGCCACAAAAAACCGGCATGCAGGTGGGCGGCGGGCACAGTCCCTTCCCGGAGACCTCCAGGCGCATGACAAAAACAAACCCTCTCCCAGGATACGAGGGCCTCGGGCTAGAGGTCAGACGGGCTCTGCGCCTGGAGGCTCCCGAATGGCCTCGGGTCCTGGGAGGGCTGGGGCAGGGCCCGGCGCCCCGCGGTGCCGGGTGCATGACGGTGCGGTACTTCTCCCTCCCCTGGTGCAGGCGGCAGACGGCGGAGGAGCGGGAGGCGGAGCGGCAGCAGGCGAGCCGGCTCATGCTGCAGCTGCAACACGACGCCTTCCAAAAGAGCCTCAACGACTCCATCCAGCCGGACCCGCTCTGTCTGCACAACTCGTCGCTCTTTGCTCTGCAGAATCTACAGCCCTGGGAGGAGGATAGTTCCAAGGTCCCCGCCGTCACCTCTCTGGTGTGAACCACCAGCACGCACCGTCGCCACAGATCGCCACCCCCACCCGGCGGGGCGCCCCAGCCCCCCTGCCGGGCTAGCGAGGAACTGGGGCCGAGAGGGGAAGAGGCCGCCAAGCTGGAGTAGGCCCCAGGGCGCGGCTGCAGACCGGCCCGCCGTGGAGGGGGGCTGGACCCGGGCTCCTCGCGGCTGCACAATCCGAGCCCCCGCCCCGCGCCCGGTCCCGCCCCGCCCCAGGCCCGGGCCTGACAAAGAAAGCGCCTTACGTTTCTCCGCCCCCAGCCCGCACCCCCCCGGGCTGGGCGCCTGTATTATACTTTGTACTTTTGCCCAAACGTGTAAATAATAAAGGTTCTGGCTTTTTTCTTTAGAAATTGGCCACCTGCTTCCCCCGCGGGGGCCGCTGGAGGAGGGGCAGCCGACCTGGCCATTGGGGGAAGCGCCAGAGGCCGGAGCACCCTGCGTTTAGGCTGGGTCCACTTTTCTTTTCCGTTCCTTTTATTTAAGTCGTTTTATTTAATAAAAAAGTTAGCTATTTCACTTAACGCCGCTTTTATTTCGTTTTCGATCCAATGATGCTCGGCGACTCCCGGCCCTGCGCCCCACCCCTACCGCAGCAGCAGCTGAGCGGCGGTGTGCGGGGCGCGTCCACTTCTCCATAGTTCGTCAGTGTCCGCGGGGCCCGGCGGAGGATGCGCGGTGCAGGTCAGTTCGTGCCAGCCGGTCGCCGCCAGGCTGCCTGCGGGATAAGGAATGCAAGTGGGAAAGGTGTTCTAGGTCGGAGCCGGAGAGGGCTGGGGACTGAAAGGTAGGCCTGGGCGGACACCTAGATTCAGCAGGTCAAATCCACGTGGCGGGGAGTGGGGAGGAGGCAGGGTGGCCTCGAACTTCTTGGAACGAAAGCCAGAATTTGTAGACCCCTTACCTCCACCCCGCCATCCGCTTTCCGCTGTCTCCAGCGGTGCCTCGGAGAGGCCCTGAGCTGGACTCACAGACCTGGCTCGGGCGGATCTGGGAGCACAGTGGGCCGCTGTGAGCGCGGGGCCCGTGCATGCTCTGAGCCTCCAAATGCCGGGGTAGCAAGGACTGCGCACAACCCTAGGACCCCAGCTAACAACCCTAGGACCCCAGCTCCCTGCTCCTTCTCGGGTTTGCCTGGGACCACAGGTGGAGCATAACGTCAGGTGACGTCACTGTAGCCCTGCGGCGTCACTGGGCAAGAGGGCGGGGCGCCCGGAACGCCAGAAGCCTCTGTTTGGTGTCTCGGTGTGTTGGTCCACCCAGCTTTACTATGGCTCTAAGTTGAAGTTTCTTAATGAATTTGGGACCGGCTGGCCCCTTCTAACAAGGACACACACTCAAAGCTTCCGTAAACATTCCTCCTTGCTTCTTGATTGTCCCTCCTTCTGTTATTTTTCCCTTTCAGACTTTTAAAATCTTTTACTCTGTTCATTTTCTCTTTGTTACTTTAGGTCTCTGTGTACTATATCGTTTTCCTTTTCTCTGTAGTTTCATGTTTCATGTTCGTACTGTATTGCTTTTAATTTTTCTGAATCTTTTTGTTGTCGTATCCTGTCCTTTCCTCCTTCCTCTCCCCTTTTCTGACTCTTGTCCTCTCTCTTTCTCTATCGGCTTTTTTCTCTCTCTTTTCCGTCACTCTCCTTTTTTGTCCTTTTGTCTTCCCTTTCTCACCTCTCAAAACATCCTTGCTTCTCTCTTCTTTCGCTCCTCTCTCTCCTTTCTTTTCTCCCTCTCTTCCTCTTCCAGGCCTAGCTCCATGAGGCTAAACACTTTGGAGACAGTGTCCCAGAGTCCCCAGAGGACCCCACCCATTTCAGCCCACTGCCTTCCTACAGCCCAACGGAGCGGTGAGCCACCCGCTCCCGCGCTTGGACTCTTTCGTTATACGCGGGCTGCGGGATGGGCTGCACCTGCTGGGCTCCAGGAAGGGAGGGCGTCTAAGAAACACACCTTGAGCTCCCACTGCTACCTCCTAGCTCTACTTACCCACAATCTGCGCTTCTGAGGACATTACAGACACTTCAGGAGGGGACTAGGGTGATTCAGAACTTCAGATTTTCTCCCTGGGTGTTTTCCTGAAATGCTTTTATTTTCTCCACTAGAAAGCACAATCAACACCCTGGTTGGGTTGGGGGAGCTTGGCCCTTCCGCTGGGAATGAAAGGGACCTTTGCCTTTGCTGGTCAAGCGGTGTCTTCCTGGAGGGCTAGCGTTGCCTTCTGATCCCTCTCTGGCTTATTCTGTTGCTCCGTAATAAGGCCTAGCGTGTGGGGGCTGGGGAGGTAAAATTACTTTTGTTGTTTTGCCATGGTGGCCCTTGATTCTTGGGCCTCTTTAGGGACACAAACACATTGTCCTTTCTCTCTCTCTCTCTCTCTGGTGCCTCGCCTTGTGCAAAAAGGCCTAGGGCCTGCCACGGAGACGGTGAACCGGTCTCGTTGTGGCCCTCGAGGGCTCCTGGCTTTCCCTCACCTGGTGCTTCCGTAGTGTTTGCTGTTTCTGAGTACTTTGCCCCACGCAAGGCTTGCCTAGCCAGAGTTCGGCCAGGGCTCTCTAAGAGTTAGGGAGCTGAGCCCACGCGTGTGAGCCTGGTCACAACCATCTCTCGCCTGTGCCCACCGAGATCAGTGTGGGCAGCCCCTGCGGGTGGGAGCGATCGCCTCTAGTCCAAGGGCATTTAGCGCCTAACTCCCTCCTTCTCACGTGCAAAGCCACTAAGTCCGCGTTTCTGTTGTAGCTGCGAGGGACTGAAGTCCAAGGGCGCCCCTTCAAGGGACACAGGTCCCGGTCCATGCGGAGCAGGAGGGCGGTAGGGCACAACTGAAGCACGGACATATCCGGACTGGGCAGGTTCTCCTGAGGCTGAGTTTGAGGGGGTAAAAAATCATGAGAGGCCGCACAAGGCGCTTTCATGGCGATCATCTCCCAACCTTAGGCCAGCGGAGGCTCCGGAGGCGGGCGGGTGAGTGTTGGCGCCCAGCCGGGCGGAGGAGGGGACCGACAACTAGAAGCAGCCGGCCTCGCCTTCTTCGCAGGGTCCTTCCTCAGTCTGAGTTCCTTCCACCTGTCTGTAAAGCCGTGCCCATTTTACAGATGCAGGACAAGGAGACTAGTGGCAGTTTCAGGGTCCGAGCGGTGGTCGCGCGGGTTTTCCCTGCTGCGCCGGGGCCTTCACGCGCAGGCCGGGAGACCTGAGCCCGAGGCATCCCGCAAGAAGGGCCGAGGCTGCCAGGCCAGCGCGGGTAGAAAGGCCTCCCTGGGCTCTCTCTGGTAGGCTCTACAGCGCTTGCAGCCTGGGATTGGGGGACGTAGTAAGGACTTGGCTCGATCAGATCCCTCGAGAAACAGGTCTGAACAGCCTGGGGCCGGGCGCTCGCTTCCCGCTAGTGGGAACGCTTCTCATTCCGCAGGTCCCAGTCCAGCACCGGCCTCCGGGCCGCGAGCTCTGCGCGGTGTGTGGTTTGCGACTACTAGCCCAATGCCTGCGAACTTTGCACCCTCCCCAATTGCAGATAGAAAAACTGAGCCTCAAAGAAGTTCAGAAATTGGTTCTGGATCCCTCAGCAGCTGCGGCCCGCGCCATCGCCAAACCAAGAGCTCTCAATAGTGTTAGGAGTCAAGGATTGTGTGGTGAGGACCGGGCGGTGGTGGGAGGAGGTGACCGCAGCCACCCTGACACTAAGCCCTGGGTTGGGGAGTGGACTCAGGCTAGGAGTTCCTACAGCTAACAGCGCCTCTATCCTCGCGCGGTGGCCCCTCTGATTATCCGGGCAGAAACCGGGAGACCTCGCTGCAACCACCGGTAGCTTATTGGTGAGACCCGGAGGTCCTGCAGGGCCCTTGGCAGGCAACTTTCGTCATTCTGCAAGGGCGCCTTGGCGAAGACGGGCTCACAGCTGGGGACTGAGGCTCTTCTTGCCGACCCGCGCTCGACGGTTGCCGCAAAGCCTGTTGGCGGCCACGGCCCAGGCTGACACTATAGCGGTGCGAGCTCTGTTCTCGCGGCCTTCCTGGCCTGGGGCTCTGAGATGGAGGCCTTGGAATCTGGCGCTAGATTCCTGGAAACCTTCACGAAAATTCCAACCTCGGCCTCCGCTCAACAAACGCCTAAGTGCACCAAGACCAGAGAGTGATGCCCCCGCCTGCGTTTTGCAGCGGTGAAGGTTTCTCACTATAGAAGGCGGTTTTCCTTATGCTAAATTCACAATCCCCTTACCCCCTTTCAAAGCACCCGCTTGGTTAAAAGCATCTCTTCCCAGCGATGCCCAGACACAGGTGCACGCTATCTTGGTCTAGACACTCGCAAAATCCTTGAGAAAAGGCCATAGTGATCGGTGGCCTTTCCAACCGCCAGTGGACGGAGTTCTCCGTTCAATTCTGCCTTGCCCTGCCCTTGCTATGTGGCCCTAATCAAGAGGCTTTCTTCGTCTTTGTTTCCGAAATTGTAAAAACGGGCATTTAAAGACTCTTCCAGAAAAAGTAAAAAAAAATAAAAATAAAAATAAAACACAGCTTATGATACAGCTGATCAATTTCTTTGTGTGAAAATAAAAGCATTTAAAATATTTTTCGGATAAAAATTTAATTAAATGCCTACTAATTAAGTGTATGGGTTTAATCAGAGGTATTGCTCTTTTGGAGGAAAAGACAGGAATGGAGTAGTGTCCCCCATTGCAGTTAATTATCCTCTGGTCACTGATGGTAGAGATGGTGACAAAGTCATGTCAGAAACTGGGCCTGGCTTGATCTGGTTAGACCTGTGAGTATCCTGGTGTTACCCTGAGGTCAGTGGCCAGGTCAGCCCCTCACTTCAGTTGAAACGAATGTCATTCTTGTGTCTGACCTGCTGCCAATTAATGAGTTAGTTATTAAACCCCTTTGGTTGTGGTTTCTTTTCTGTTTACTTTTACACCTACTACCATCTCATTGACTCCCCAGAATGGTCCTGTGTTGCCATTCTACAAACAGAAGGTGAGAAGCAGAGAAGACAGGCAATCACCTAGGTTCACTCCTTGCCTTAACTCAGTGCTGGACTCAAACGTACCCCTCAACCCCTAACCCCAACTCCCAACCACCCTCCGCCTGCCGCGCTGGGTGTGGGGCACCCTGGAGCTGAGCTATATCCTGACTCCACCACAGATCACAACCTGTAAAAAGCTGGGCTGGCCACGGGTTCATTAGAGAGATTTGTGCTGACCCAGACTCTCTGATTTTAAGAAGCCAAGTCTTCAAGTGGAGCAGGAGTGATCTTAGATTGCTTTTAAAAGCCTCCAGACCTCGTGCACTCCAGCGGTGGCATGCTACCTGGCATGTACTGGCTTTGCTATCAAGCCCAATTGATCGATGGGTTTATCTGGGATGACCTGAAAATCTCAGAACTTGGGATAGAAGTGAACCCTTTGCCTCCTTCATCCCTTGTCTAGGACAAAACCACTTCTTCCTCCAGCCAGCAGAGATGAAACCAGCCAGAGGGATGCAGAGCCCTTCAGGAAAAGGCAGCTGTAGCCTCTGCAGGTCCAAAAGAACGAGGTCCACCGATTTCCGGAGGCTGCAGAAGGTGGTGTGGGCTCAGGGGGTGCCAGTGAATATCCAGTATGCTAAACAGCTCTGCATTTGCATCTGCTGTTTGGCCCACCACAGCTGGGGCACTTTTGTTGCTAGGACGCAGAGAGACTTAGGAGGCGGGGAGGTGGGAAGAGCAGAGAAGAAATTCAACCCGGAGAAGGCTCAGAGAGACGGCGCTGGGCAGGGGGCCACTTCATTAACGCCTACAGTTTTAAGTTCGTTTGCTGGAAGGGGTGGGTAGGTCCTCACTGAGAAGAAAGAGGCCCTGGGCCAGTCCTCAGCTCCAAAGTCTCCTCAGAGCTACTGCCACCTATATCCTCCTGGGCTCCGGGCACCCAGTAGCTACCATTTGCTGAGGGCACCTGCACAATCTCATGTGATCCTCAGAGGACTCCTGGAGGTAGGTACTATTGTAATCTTCATTTTGCAGATTAGGAAACTGAGGTTCTAGGGAGTAACACAACATCCCCAAGGCCATTCTGGTGCTAGGACTTTAAGGGAAGTCAACTGACTGCTGCTCATCACCTTTTATCCACTGAGCACCCCTCCCCCTCAGAAAAAACCCTTGTTATTAAAGCCAAGGTCTTTGCGTGACTGCTAAGGAGAGTTCTGAACAGTCTGAATATTATCATCTCTAGACAACATCAGATATAAACCAGGAAGTCCTGGGTTATGTCTTAAACATTATTGCTGTGCTGCCGTCATTACTATTTCTTGTTATTTCTCTTTTGAGCCTCCTAAAGGGGGTCGGTAGTTCGTGTACTTTATCTAAAGGATTCAGCTCAGACTAAGGAGCAGGCCAGTGAACCCCTGTGGGTGGTGAAGAGCCCTACTTTAGCCCTCAGCTGCTGAGCACCAGGACTTTCTGCTTTAGGGAAGGAAGATGGCACTTAAAGGGGTTTTGCCCTGCCTGAATTAAAATCTCAGCTTTGCCACACAAGCTGTGTGATCTTAGACAAGTCATTTAACCTCTATGAATCTCAGCATATTGCAGAAATAGATCTTCCTCACAGGCTGAGGATTAAGTGACATGATCTATTGAGCACTTCACCCGGGATAGACAGTAAGCCCTGTGATATGTTATTAGTAAACAATTACTAGGTGAATTTTCACAAGATAAATACTGATTGTTTTCTTTTTCCTCATAGAAGGAAGAGCACCTAGTAACTCTAGTCCATACCTTGCCCACAGTCAGACATTAAGCAGCAGAGCTGGAATCCAAACCCAGGTGTGTCTGAGTTTAGAGTCCTGATTTACTTCAATCTGCGGGTCCCTAAAGGGGACCTTCTACAAATGCTCGTTGATTAATTGTTAGAAATCCAGATTATTCTAAGTAAGAGTAAGCAAGTACTCTGCTGCCTTCTGGGGCTTCGGTGTAGTGTGGTTGCGGATTTTTGGCCTCTGCAAGTGCTCAGTACATGTTTGTTAAATAATAATACTAATAGCAAGTAGCACTTATAGAACACCTTCTGTGGGCCAGGATGTGGACTAAGCATTTTACACATTTAACCCTTAAAATGAGCCTAGGAAGTACAGTTGTCTGTGAACAACGTGGGTTGAACTGTGAGGGTCCACTCACATGTGAATCTTCTTCTACATCTGCCACTGCTGAGATAGAGCAACCCCCCCCCCCTCCGCCCAGCCTACTCAGCATGAAGATGACAAAGTGAAGACCTTTATGATGGTCCACTTCCACTTAAATAGTAAATATATTTTCTCTTCCTTATGATTTTCCTAACCTTTTCTTTAGCTTGCTCTATTGTGAGAATACAGCAGATAATGATGTAACATAAAAAGTATGTATTAATGAAGCAGCGCCTGTGGCTCAGAGAGTAGGAGGACCAGCTCCATATACCAGGCGAGGGGGAGGGTGCTTTCGAGTCTGGCCCTGGCCAAACTGCAACAACAAAAAAATAGCTGGGCATTGTGGTGGGCTCCTGTAGTCCCAGCTATTCCGGAGGCTGAGGCAAGAGAATTGCCTACGCCCAAGAGCTGGAGGATGCTGTGAGCTGTGACACTACAGCACACTACCGAGGGTGATAAAGTGAAACTCTGTCTGTAAAAAAAAAAAGTATATATTAATCAACTTGATGTTGTTGGTGAAGCTTTCCAGCAACAGTATGCTATTCGTAGTTAAGTTTGGGGGGAATCAAAGTTATAAGCTGATTTTTTACACTCAGGTGTAAGTGCCTTGTTCAAGGGTCAATTATAGATTGACACTAGTATTCCATTTTGCAGATGAGAAATTGAGATTTGGGGACATTAAATGGCTTACTGATGGGTTGGACTCCTGGTCTTCTGAATCCAGGGAGGGAATAAACCTAAAATGTGCTAAGCACATCAGGTGTATTTTCTCACTCAGACTTCACAATAACCTTATAAGGCAAAACCCCATTTTATAGATGAGAAAACCAAGGCTAGCAACCTTAATGTGTATGTGCCAAAGGCCTCGAAGCTGAGTACAACAGTTCTCTATCTACTAGCCCAAAATCCTCCAATCTATTTCAAAAGTTGAAGTCTTTGACCAAAGCTGGGGTGCCCTGTGGAGATGGGCAGGTGCAGCTGTGGGAGGGGCATTCCCACACAAGGAGGCCAGGCAGACTTGAAATGTCCTGGGATCTCTCTGATGGAGGGAATGTCCCTGATAGGTAGTGACTAGGGAGTGATGAAGTGTCTGAGGCAAGAGGAGCACAGCAATAAATCAGGGTCTTGGTGGGCAGAGGGGTTGCGGGTTGTGCACAGCCTTGAGTGGGTACCCCTCCTTGCCTTTCTCCCCTCCCCTCTCTTTGTCTACCCCTCCACCCCCACTGCTCAATTTGCCCCTATCCACACCTACCCCCAGGAGGAGCTGCATTGAAGGGAAGGCCCCAAACGTTTGACATTTTTTTTTTGCAGTTTTTTGGCTGGTGCTGGGTTTGAACTCAACACCTCCGGCTTATGGGGGCGGTACCCTACTCCTTCGAGCCACAGGCACCGCCCCTCCAGACTTTTATTTAACACAGTTCATGCCCAAAAGCAGGGGAAAGAAGGGCGCCTGTGGTACTCAGTTGCATCTGAGATTTAATGATCAGGAAGGTGTGTGGTTTTGTTTGTCCTCAAATTCATCAGGTGGAAAAGCAAAAGACCTTGAACCCGGAATTCCTAAATTCTGAAGGGCAGGGTCTTGGCTGACTTCTTGGTTGTGTTTCTCCGTAAGCCAGGTTTCGCCATCCTAGCCATGTGCCATTCCAGGCTAGCTTCTTCTGGGGCCTCCTGATCCTCAGCAGAACGCTGAATGCTTAGTAGGCGGTGCACTGAGTTCTGGAGACTGTCCTACCCACAGCCTGCGTCTGAGGCTTCCTGCAAGAAGGCTGCTTGGGTACCCTGAACAGAAAGTTAAACCTGTACTTTATACAGTTTAAAAGTGATTTGTCAATGGCAACAATTTAAAAAAATATATTCCTGTTGCAGCATTTCCCAATCGCCGGGATTTATGGCTTCAGCTCCTGGTTTTGAAAGCATACCGGCATGCCCTAGCAAATGGGAAAATGTATGAACAATGCATTGGTTTTTTTTTCTTTTTATCAAGTTTTCCCAAGTATGTAAACTCTGTGAGTGCCTTATTCTTCTTAAATGATCATTCATTTGTCTCTAGACTCTATCTTTTGGCACAATTTATTATTCTCTATTTCAAAAAACTTAAATGCATTTTGCATATTAGCACGTAACTCTTGTTCCTGTCTCCTCTGTGTAGAAAGGGCTGGATTGCTTTTATAAAGAAAAAAATGGCTAATAAAATTGGCCTCAGCACCATTGCTCTGCAATTCTTATGAACAGTAAAGTGGTACTTACCGTCATTGATGTTAAAAGCTATTTCTAAATTATGGTGCCATTTATTATCTCTAGTGTCCAAAGTAAGTTTAAATGATGCTTATAATTCATGTTTTACCAAATTTCCTTTTCCCCCCGAGGATACCTCTGATTAACTTATGCACATTAAAGCGCTTTTTAAATTCTTCTTTTATTGCCATTATGCTCTGAAAATCTCAGCGATTCTCAAAAATGGGTAATAAACTTGAGATAAAATGCTGCAGTTTTAGATCAATGCTGACATATCACTGTGGTGATTTCTACAGAGCTAAAGTGATAATGCTTCATATTTACGGAATATATACTAGGTTATTACTACAGTATTACCATTTTGTTCTAAGATGAAATGAGTAATTTACCAATTTATTAAACAGTTACATTTAAGTATTGCTTAGGACATTACCACCCCAATCTGTTTACTTAGCTTGAAGAGTTACCATTAAGATACCCTGTTTATTTAGGTAAAATTTGTAATCATCATGCCTTCCATTAACCAACTTATTTTTCTGCAAGGCTAATTGTCTGGAAATGAGTTTCTTCTTATTTACTGTGCTACATTCTGCTTAGCTGGCTAAAAACGTCACCCCAGCAAGAAGTGCTAGGGAAATTAATAATACATACAGAGAACAGTTTTAATTAGTATAATACCAAATGTTAATAAAAGATTTATGATACTGTTAGAAAGTTCTAACAGAAGAGATCTTAACGGCTTCAGGCTCAATTTGTCAGGAGAGTATAACCCCCATCTGCCTTTTCTGGGAGGCCAGATTTGGGTGGGGTGCAGAGGCTAGAGCGGGGAGCTCTGCCTTTCAAAGAGGTCTGCTTGAAGCTGAATGGAGACAGTTCAGGCTAGGGAGGAGAATTTGAGATGTGGATAGAGAACGCTAATTTTAACTTGAAAGATGCCAAATTTTCTGCAACGTAAAAGAGGAAGACAGGCCAGCTGGAGGTTCTCCCGAGACACTTTCTGAGTCCCAGTGGTCTTTGTTCCAAATTGGGAATAGGACTTTGAAAAACTGGACTGCTGTTAGTTCAAAAGCCATGGTAAAATGAATCCACATGAACCTGAGAAAAGAACAAATGATATTTCTTGAACATCTATTATGCATCATTTGTTTACGCACATCTATAATATTTTAATCTTTTTTTTGCAGTTTTTGGCCAGGGCTGGGTTTGAACCCACCACCTCCGCTATATGGGACCGGCGCCCTACTCCTTTGAGCCACAGGCGCCACCTAATATTTTAATCTTCTTAGCAAGAGGATAGCATTATCCTCATTTTTCCATTAAGGGAGCAAAACCCTGGAGGGTAAGACCTGAGTCTAGTGAGTAGAGCAGGATTTGGACTCAGTGAAAACCTCACTACCCACTGACTCCTGCACACAGCTCCTGTGAGGAGTGAGTGACCCTGATCTTCATTGGCATGTTTTCTCCACAGGATGTCAGCCAAATGAAGGTCCAAGTTTGGGGTGGAGGGTACTCCCTGGACAAGCAAATGGATGCTTGCATTTTCACTCTGATGGGTTAATGCATTCCCACCCTTCCACGGTCCTTGACCCAAAGGGGCAGAGTTCTGTTTCTATGTGTCCATCTTCCCTACTATGACGAGAACTCACAAGGGGCCATTTCTTGCCTCCTTAGGATCCTTGGTGCCTGGCACATAGTAGGCACTTTAAACAAGATTTTAAGGGACCAAGAAAAAAAAGAGAAGTGAAAAGGAAAGGCAAGTACAGCTTCAGCTTTTGGTGTTCACGGGAGAAATATTGACCTTGGATAAATATATCATGTAGGAACCACCTGCCTTCCTGCCACCAAGCCCACACAGCTTTGGCTGAGGTATAAGGGGTTATTATTGTTGTCATTTTTTCCAGCCCCCAAGGGCCAGGTCTTAGGAGCAGTGGGAATCCTTTGTACAGTAAGCTGACTCTTTCCTAGCTCACATAATAAAAACTGACCAAACCAGTTACTTTCCTGACATACTTTCCAATTTGAAAAACTCCGCATCATGAGGCACTTGAGGGCTGATGGCTCTTTTATCCTGCCATTGATTAAAAGAGAGAAAAAAGAGATCAGCAAAAGTTCTTGGAAAGAAGTTTCCAGGGTACGTGGCAAAACAGCCTGAGCTGCTTAGAAAAAAAGAAACAGGGTCTGAGAATGGGGCCATCCTTAGAGGAACCACAGAGCTTGCCAGAGCACCCTGCTCGTCAGGACTCTCCCTCTGAAGGGGAATTTCAGTCCTTCAACAGACGAATGTGTCACAAATTGTGGTATAGAAACACAGTGGGTTAGTATTCAGCCATAAAAAGGAAGGAAATGCTGATACGTGCCGTGGCATGGATGGACCTCCAAACCGGGCTGCTACATGAACGAAGCAGACACAAAGGCCACATATTGTATGAATCCATTTATATGAAAAGCTCAGAGCAAGTAAATCACAGGGACAGACAGCAGATTAGTGTTTTCCAGGGGACAGGGGAAGGGGGGGAAATCAGGATTGGTTACTTAATGGGTAAGAGGTGTTCTCTGTGAGTGATAAAAAAGTTTTGAAATTAGATAGACACAGTGGTTTCACAACATTTCAAGTGTATTAAATATCACGGACTCTTACACTTTAAAATAGCTGCAGGCTGGCCAGCGCCTGTGGCTCAGTTGGTAAGTCCCTGGCCCCATATACCGAGGGTGGCGGGTTCAAACCCGCAGCCCCGGCGGAACTGCATCAAAAATTAGCTGGGCACTGTGGCAGGTGCCTGCGGTCCCAGCTACTTGGGAGGCTGAGGCAAGAGACTTGCCTAAGCCCAAAAGCTGGAGGTTGCTGTGAGCTGTGACTCTACAGCACTCTACTGAGGGT
>CAUYON010132319.1:0-13608 GCA_963573935.1 Arctocebus calabarensis
TTCAGTTTCTTTCTTTCTTTTTTTTTTTTTTTTTGTGACAGTCTCAAGCTGTCACCCTGGATAGAGTGCTGTGGCATCACAACTCACAGCAACCTCCAATTCCTGGGCTCAAGCGAGTCTCTTGCCTCCGCCTCCCAAGTAGCTGGGACCACAGGCGCCCGCCACAACGCCCGGCCATTTTTTGGTTGCAGCCGTCATTGTTGTTTGGGGGGCCCGGGCTGGATTCGAACCCACCAGCTTAGGTGTACGTGGCTGGCGCCTTAGCCCGCTGAGCCATAGGCGACGAGCTGTGTCTTCAGTTTCTTTCATCAATGTTTTATAATTTTTAGTGTAGAGATATTTCACACCCTTGGTTAAATTTATTCTTAGATGTCTTATTTCATTTATTTGTGATGATACTACAAATGGGATTTTTTTTTTTATTAAATCATAGCTATGTACATTTGTGTAATCAAGGGGTATAATGTGCTGGTTTCATATACAATCTGAAATGTTTTCTTTTTTTTTATTAAATCATAGCTGTGTACATTAGTCCACTCAAGGGGTACAATGTACTGGTTTCATATACAATCTGAAATGTTTTCATCAAACTGATTACCATAGCCTTCGTGGCATTTTCTTAGTTATTATATGAAGACATTTGTATTCTGCATTTAGTAAGGTTCACCTGTACCCTTCTAAGATGCACCGTAGGTGTGGCCCCACCAATTATCCTCCCTCTCCCGAAACCTCCTCCCTCCCCTCCCTTGCCCCTTTCCCCCTATGATTTTTAAAAATTTCTTTGTTGGATAGTTTGTTGTTAGTGTATAGGAATGTTACTGATTTTCGTATATCGATTTTGTATCCTGAAACTTTACTGAATTGTTTACCAGTTCCAAGACTTTGCATGGTGGAGTTTTTGAGTTTTTTTTTTTAATAAGATCATGTCATCTGCAAATAGAGACAATGTACCTTCTTCTTTTTGATTTGGATGCTTTGTATTTCTTTCTCTTGACTAAATATTCTGGCTAGAACTTCCAGGACTATGGTGAATACAAGTGGTGAGAGTGGGCATCCTTATCTTCCTGATCTTAGAAGAAAAGCTTTCAAGTTTTCACTGCCGACTATGATGTTAGCTGTGGGTTAGTCATACATGTCTTTTATTGTGTTGAGATATCTTCTTTCTTTTTCTTTTCTTTTCTTTTTTTTTTGTAGAGACAGGATCTCACTTTATCGCCCTGGGTAGAGTGCTGTGGCGTCACACAGCTCACAGCAACCTCCAGCTCTTGGGCTTAAGCGATTCTCTTGCCTCAGCCTCCCTAGGAGATATCTTCTTTCTAAACCTACTTAACTTGTTGAGAGTTTTTATCAGGAAAAGATGTTGAATTTTCCCAAATACTTTTTCTGTATTTATTGAGACAAACATATGGTTTTTGTCCTTCAGTCTGGTAATTTATTGATTTGTGTATGTTGAACCATTCTTCATCCCAGGGATGAACCTACTTGATCATGATGAATGATCCTTTTAATGAGCTGTAGAATTTGGTTCTGTAGTAATGTTTGAGAAGTTTTACATCTATGTTCATCAAGGTCATGGGTCTATAGTTTTCCTTTTTGTTGTTATCTCTGTCTGGTTTTGGTATCAGGGTAATGATGGCCTCATAAAATGTGTTCAGAAGTATTCCTTCCTCTTAATTTTTTGGGCAGAGTTTGAGAATGATTTGGTGGCTCAGTGCCTGTAGCTCAGCAGCTAGGGCGCTGGCCACAGACACCAGAGCTGGCGGGTTTGAACCCAGCCCGGGCCTGCCAAACAACAATGACAACTACAACAAAAAAATAGCCGAATGTTGTGGCAGGTGCCTGGAGTTCTTGCTACTAGGGAGGCTGAGGCAAAAGAATCGCTTGAGCCCAAGAGTTTGAGGCTGCTGTGAGCTGTGATGCCACGGCAGAGTGCACTCTACTGAGGGTGACATAGAGCCTGTCTCAAAAAAAAAAAAAAAAAAAAAGAGAGAGAGAGGGAGAATAATTTGTGGTATTATTTCTACTTGAAATATTGGTAGAATTCAGCAGTGAAAAACTCAGATCCTGAGCTTTTCTTTGATGGGGGAAATTTTATTTCTGATTCAATGACCCCACTCATTATTGGTATATTCAGATCTTTCATTACATTCTTTCTTTCTTTTGGGGGAGGGGGGAAGGAACAGCATCTCACTCTGTTGCCCTGGGTAGAGAATGCTGTGGAGTCACAGCTCAAGAGATCCTCTTACCTCACCTCCCCAGTAGCTGGGACTACAAGCATGCACCACCATACCCAGATAGTCTTTTATTTCTATGTTTGGTAGGGAAGGGGGATCCTCGCTCTCAGTCAGGCTGATCTCGAACTCCTGAGCTCAAGTAATCCACCCACTATGTCCATTTCTTTATGATTTATTTTGTTGGTTTTATGTGTCTAGAAAGGTATTCATTTTTCTAGATTATCCAATTTATTGGCATATAATTATTTGGAATAGTTTTTTATGATCCTTTATATTTATGTAGTATCAATTATAATGTATTCTCTTTCTTTCTGGTGGGAAACCTGAGACCTCAAGGCCAGATGTTGCCCTCGAGATCCCCAAGTGTGGCCTCTTGACTAAATCCTATTTCACAGAACAAATCACTTTATTAAAAGTATTTCTTCTGTAAAATTTGGATTCAGTTAAAAGGCCACATTCAAGGATCCAGAAGACCACATGTGGCCCCATGGCCTTAGGTTCCCCACCCAAAGGACTCAATTTTGTTTATCTTAAAAAAACCCAAAACTCTTAGTTTTACTATTCTTCTCTATTGTCTTTCTAATCCCTATTTCATTTATTTCTGTTCTGATCTTTTAGTATTTCTTTCTTTCTACCAACTTTGGGACTAGCTTGTTCTTTTTCTTCTAGTTCCCTAAAGTGTAATACTAGGTTGTTTATTTGAGTTTTGGTGTAGGCATTTATTACTATAAACCTCCCTCTTAAAATTGCTTTTGCTGCATCCCATAAGTTTTGGTATGTTGTGTGTCCATTTTCATCTGACAGAGCTTACATTTCTGATGAAATACAGTCAGTGGCAGTCTCTCCACCCAGCTCCAGCTGCTGATGGGTGACTCTGGCTATGGAAATACAGAGACACCTTGTTAGTTTGGTGTAGAGCATGGATTCTGGGGGTGCTCGAAGATTCATATTTGACAGAGGTCAAAATTGTTCACCTTCCTTCTGGCAGCTTTGCCTGAAGCCACCGATGGTTCCACCCAGCAGGAATGCCCCTTTCAGTTCTTTGATATACTTTGACACCTGGACACTGAAACAACATTGCTTCAACCCTGCATCTCAGGGATGCGCCTGACTTCACCTTCTTATTGCTACAGTACCTTTTCCCACATTCCCGCCACCGGAATCAGACTTTCAGCCTTAGTTTGTGTGCCTGGAGAACAAACACCATCATGTCCTATCAGATTGCTCTTCCACGCTCACAAACACAGGTGTCTGACAGCTCTCCTCTTCCTAGAACATTCTGCCTTGCACAGATCATCTCAGGCAAACAGATACATGAGAGTTTTCACCCACTTAGATGTATCAGAATCTCAATTTACTTTCATTAGGATACTGCTAAATGCAATACATTTACTTTCATTAGGACACTGCTACATGCAATACGTACTATATAATTCCTAAAACAATCTCATGTGGTCAGGTATAAGTCTTCAGTGCGTTATCAATACTTCCAAATTCCAGAAAGTTCTGAAAACTAAACAGTTTTTTGTAAGTTTTATGCTGAAACTTACATGGTCACAAAAGCTGTCACAAATTGACAAAAGGCTCTCTCAGTGTGAATATTCATATTCTTTGTTGTAGGAATCTTGATATGATTGATTACTAGGTTTCGTCCCAAATCCCACTGAAAGTACTGTGTGGCATGCAGAATTTTTAAAATAAATTAAAAAAAAAAACGCTTGGATTATGAAACTTATTAGACCCCAGGGCTTTTGGATAAGAGGTTGAGAAATGATTTTGATACCAATTTTGTAGATAAGGAAATTAAAATTCAGAGATATCAGGGGACTTGGCCAAGGTCATAGAGCTAACAAGCAGTGGAGGCCAGAATAGAATCCAGATCAAAGTCTTTCTGACTCCTAATCCTTTATAATTTCCAGTACAGTATACAAGTTTGGCTGGGTGATTATGTAGGAGGTAGGGTGAGGCGATGGTTGTTGATAGCAAAAAAAGGTTGAGATCAAGTAAACAGAGCATATCTAAAAACATTGCCTTGCAAAATTTGTGCATCTGTTCATTAGCTGCTTTTGTAAAATCATATCTCAATTTTACCCTCAAAAAATTATTTTCTGGGGATGTATTTTACTATCACTTTTATAAAATTGTTAATGAGAAAATACAGAGAAAAGAACAATTTCTAAATGATTCTTTGGTGTTTATCACTCTACTCTCTGGCTGGGACATGTGGATTGGAATTAGAAAATTTGAACAGGGTGGCTCCTGTGGCTATCGAGTAGGGCGCCGGCCCCATATACTAAAGGTGGTGGGTTCAAACCTGGCCTCGGCCGAACTGCAAAACAGAAAAATAGCCGGGTGTTGTGGCGGGTGCCTGTAGTCCCAGCTGCTTGGGAGGCTGAGGCAAGAGAATCGCCTAAGCCCAGGAGTTGGAGGTTGCTGTGAGCTGTGGACGCCAGGGCACTCTATGAAGGGCGATAAAGTGAGACTCTGTCTCTACTCTGTCTCTCTGAACAGTACTATTTACTCAGGATAAACCACCTAAGGCAGGGCGCGGTGACTCACATCTGCAATCCCAGCACTTGGGAGGCTGAGGTGGGTAGATTGCCTAAGCTCACAGGTTCAAGACCAGCCTGAGCCAGAGTGAGACCTCATCTCTTAAAAATAGCTGGGTGCTATGGCAGGCACCTGTAGTCCCAGCTACTTGGGAGGCTGAGGCAAGAGAACCACTTGAGCCCAAGAATTTGAGGTTGCTGTGAGCTATGATGTCACGCACTCTACTGAGGGTGACAAAGTGAGACTCTATCTATAAAAAAAAAGAAAAGATAAACCACCTAAGTGACCAAATAAACCATACTCCAAAATGTGACAGCTTCATGGAATACTTCCAGCACTTTAATAACTATAATCATAAGAGTTGCTATTTTTGAGAGTCTAGTAGGAATTCTTCACAGGAGCGAAGAATTTCTATAGTTTATAGTTCCATATAGTTTATATCATCTTATTTAATAATCTTACAACAACCCTGACATGTAATTAGAGAGATGGTGCTGATAACAATAACAACAACATACTAAATCCTTACAACGTGGTAGGCATTACATGGGCTCAAGTCTTTGTGTGGATTATCTCCATCCTCACAACGCACCCATGAGACATGTATTACGAATATTCCATTGAAGATAAGGAAATTGCAGCACAGAAAGCTTAAAATTATGTGTCCATAACGGTCAGTTACATAGTCACTATTTCATAGTGGAGTGAAGATTATAATCTACTTTTTTCTGTTTCCAAAGGCGAGGATGGCCTCATTGAACTCAGCTTGTTGATAGTGTATGTGAGCATTCCCCAAACTAGTTTTAACATCTAAAGATGTTAAATGGTATAACTATGCAACAGACTGTCGCCTTAGATGGGGTGTCTTACACGGATTCCAGAGTCTGATATGTAATCACCATTAGCTATGAGAGTCACCTAGTGATTACATGCGCCCCATGAAGTTACGCTGGAAAGAATATTTTTAAACAGACATCAAAGAGTGGGGAAAAAAATGAAAGGTTGCATGTAGAAGAGCCACATGCAGCTCCAGGGGCTCAAGAAAGTAGCACTTCATTAAAGGATACAACAATTCTCTATAGGCAAACAAGAGTGAGTTGGATCTGCCTTCAATTATGGGAGCCAGGAGCGAAAATTCTCCCCATCAGGGGCACAGTACGCAACAACATGGTCAGGCTCTTTGAGGAGCATCATCAGAGCAAAGCAGTGACCAAGACAGAATATCAAAAAGCTGGCTAAGTATGAACAGCAGCAGTGTCAAGTACATGTATGATAGTTTCAGATGAGTCTGGGACTACACAATAGCATTGTTTTTCTGTGGACCTCAGTCGCCACACCTATAAAGTGGGGATTCAAAACACCATTCCCAGCTGATAGAAGGGAGCTACATCAGGTAGCCTCAAGGTCCTTTCTAGCTCTAAGCTCTGTGATTCATTTGAATCAGACATTCATGAGGCATAGTGGTGAATGCAAGTACCCAAAGCCCTTGGCTTCAGATACTCTCATGCTCACAAACACCTTCTCCTCTTCACTCCTGTCCCCAGTCCATTCTGAGTTGCAAAAAAATTTCTGCTTCAAAGGGATTGAATCCTTACAATGTGGTAGGCATTGTGTGGGCAAAAATCTTTCTCCATAAAATGTGACTCAGGTTCAGAGAGGCAGCACGTCTCTGTTTGGGGTATTCCCTGGCCTAGGCACATGACCACAAATTACAGAGTCCACTTAACCTCACGGGAAACACACACAGCTGAGGACTAACCTGCTTTGTCCACATCCATGATCAAATTCAGCTGCATAAAGACAGGGACTTCTCAACAGCTCTGAGTCAGTGCAACTACCCTCAAATGTCAGATGAAAGTCTGTTCCATTGTCTCAGGGTTACCTTGCACCCATATAATGCAAAATCATTTTGTAATGGCTTGAATGGGTAGACAGTGGACCGGTACAAAAAGAAAGAACTAATAAATACTCCAACAAACTGCATAGAAGCATCTGGCAGGGAGGTTAGCAGAACACAATGTTAGGTGCCACTTTATTCTGCACCATCATTAATGATCCAGAAGAGAAAAAGAAAAAGGCAGTGTGACTCGGTCGGCAAAAGAGCCCAATTAAGGGTCATCTAGGAAGAAAGGACATTAAAAACAATGGATATGGGCATAAAAGAAAAACACTGTGATGGAGTCCGGTTGGGTGGAGGAACATCCCTATTCATGTGAAAAACAAATGAAAACCCCACTACTCTCAGGTTATGTGTGTGAGGTGGCAGTGAAGGGATTGTCATTAGCAATGGGAGGAGGTAAACCCATGACAGCAGTCTGAAGAAGGCCCTGTTCTTTTTTTTTGTAGAGACAGAGTCTCACTTTATTGCCCTCTGTAGAGTGCCATGGCGTCACACTGCTCACAGCAACCTCCAACTCCTGGGTTTAGGCGATTCTCTTGCCTCAGCCTCCCGAGTAGCTGGGACTACAGGCGCGCGCCACCATGCCCAGCTAGTTTTTTTTTTTTTAATTTGCATATGCAACAGCACGCGGACCTGTCCAGTGACTTCACGTGGCTATGACCAACTGAGTCTTCTGAGGAAGGGCGGAGCCAGTGCTCCAGTGGCGTAATAGGCTAGCGCACGGTAACTATGTCCTGCTGCAGAGTGACACCGAGGCTGTGAGTTCGAGTCTCACCTGGAGCATTACCTTTTTTTTTTTTTTGAGACAGAGTCTCACTGAATGTCACCTGTGGTGTCACATAGCTCACAGCAACCTCCAACTCCTGGGCTTAGGCGATTCTCTTGCCTCAGCCTCCAGAGTAGTCGGGACTACAGGCGCCCACTACAACGCCCGGTTATTTTTCTGGTTTTTGGCAGTTCAGCCGAGGCCAGGTTTGAACCCGCCTACCAAAAAGGCCGGCGCCCTACTCGATGAGCCACAGGTGCTACCCAGAAGGCCCTGTTCTGAAATCTGTTATATACATCTGTGTCACAAGGCGCTGAAACCGTATTCTCATAGACGTGGTACAAAAGGAGAAGAGGTATTCATCCAGACTGTTAAGCAGGGCAAATATGTATTTTGGTTTTGTTTTTATTTTATTTTACTAAGAGTATCTGAATATGTGATAATATACAAGGTTGTATACAAATCATCCCCTTTGTTGTGGACATGGCGGGTTTGAAGAGCAGGAAGGCAAGGTATGAACTAGAAGAAATGAACGGGAACCCCTAGCCTCCACAGACAAATGGATTATGTTTTTTCTCCAGGATAGGACTTTGAAAACGCCACTTCCTCAATCCCATGTGATGTATGGGGTATGTCCATAACCAACTAGGCAGACTGGGAATAGTAGTTACAAACTATTAGGATTGGATAAGTCAACTCAGCACGTCTTGCCTGACAAAGAGGGCTCGTAAGGCAAATATTTTCTCAATAACTCTAAAGAGGGGTCTCTAAGAAAGGGGCTTCCTGTCTCCAAGTGGACCAACTGACTTCTGGGAGCTGACATTCAGTCTCATTTCTCACATCCTCAAACGCTCACTCCCAGGTGATGCTGAATATTAAAAAGCCAACATCATACCGCCTCTGGACTGGGAACCAGACAGAGACATACACTGGGCTAGGCTATTAGCTGTTTGTATTGATTGAGAACACAGGCTCCTCAGAAATCAGCCATGCAAGACTCAAATGCAATTACAAATTAGCGGTTAAAAGATAGGCAACTATGCCACTCCCATTGCATAGGTCCAACACAACATACATATATACATATAAAACACAAACACGTTTCCGAATAACACTCTGCTTAAAGAGGAATTTAAATTGGCATCACAAACGGCCTTAGAACTCGATGATGACAGCACTGTATATCCAAGTCTGGTGGATGGGGGCGGCACCTGTAGCTCATTTGGTAAGGCACTGGCCCCATATACCGGGGGTGGCGGGTTCGAACCTGGCCCTATCCAAAATGCAACAACAAAAAAATAGCTGGGCGTTGTGGCGGGCGCCTGTACTCCCAGCTTCTTGGGAGGCTGAAGCAAGAGAAATACCTAAGCCCAGGAGTTGGAGGTTGCTGTGAACTGTGTAATGCGATGACACTCTACCAAGGGCAATAAAGTGAGACTCTCTCTAAAAAAAAAGAACAAGTCTGGTGGATGGAAGCGAAACAATATTCAGATAAAAACATATGGCCTTAAATTCATTTATTAGGAAATATAAACAAATGGGAAATAAATGAATTAAGCTAGCAAATCTAGAAGTTATTTTAACAAGCACTTTAAAATAAACTCACAGAAAGTAGAAGGGAGAGATTAATAAAGATAAAAGCAGAAAATGGTGAAATAGAAAACAAATCAAATTGAGTTGATCTATAAAACCAAAACCATCTTTGAGTCAAACCTTTATTAAGTTATAAGGAAAAGGAAAGAAGGTAAAAC
This sequence comes from Arctocebus calabarensis, assembly GCA_963573935.1. Taxonomy (NCBI): domain Eukaryota; kingdom Metazoa; phylum Chordata; class Mammalia; order Primates; family Lorisidae; genus Arctocebus; species Arctocebus calabarensis. Next base: position 9,202 of record CAUYON010132319.1, read on the forward strand.
AAATAACACCAGGAAGCCTCATAGGGTCATAAATACAGGTATCAAAGTAATATTAAAGATAAGAGAATACTACATAAAATGTTAAACTAATATGCTTCAATAAAAACATTTCTAGAAAAATACAAATTACTAAAATTTACCCAACAAGTAGAAAATCATCAATAAAAATAATAGAACAAATTGAAAGGCTGAACAGTTTGAAGGGTGAGTTCTTCTAAGCCTTCACATCACAGACAACTCTCATTTTTATAGAAATGATTCCAGAGTAAAGAAAAAGATGAGGTCCTCTCTCCAACCAGACAGCCAGGACAGGAAAGGAAAAGGAAAGTGTAGACTAATGTCACTTATTAACATAAATATAACATTTATTTTATTATTAACATAAATATAAAAATCCTAAAGAAAATAGAATCTAGCAGCTTATTAAAATGATACCTCATAATCAACTAAGGTGCATCCCAGGAGTATATGGATAATACAACATTAGCAAATGTATTAATGTAATTGACTACAACAACAAACTTAAAGACACAAACCATATAACTGTATCAACAGTTGACAAAATTTAATGCCCACCCATACGAAAAACCCACAGACAACAGGATTAGAGGAGAACCTCCTCAACAGAACTTGTGAAGGTAATTTCAGCTATAAGCACAAGCTTTGGTGTCGGACTGCCTAGGTTTGGATCTTGGTTCCATCATATCAAAGCTATGTAGGGTGGTGCCTGTGGCTCAAGGAGTAGGGCGCTGGCCCCATGTACTGCAGAAGTGGCAGGTTCAAGCTTGGCCCCAGCCAAAAAGACTGCAAAAAAAAAAATAAATAAAATAAAAAGCTATGTGATCCTGGGAAAATTACTTAGTCTCTCTGAGTTTCATTTTTCTCACTGACAAAAATCAGAAAAACATTGGTGCCTGCCTCATAGTATTGTTCAAGTATCAAGTGATATAAAATATGCACAGACATCTACAAGAGTTTCCGGCAAGGTTACGTGCACAATGAACATTACTTGTTACTGGTAGTACCTGCTGCCAAAATATTAAACTGAGAAACAATACATGGATGGCCACTTTGCATTCAACAGTGCGATGCCCTAACTAATGCAATACGGTAAGAAAAATAAATGAGAATAGAGATTACAAGGCAAAAAAAAAAAAAGCTGTTATTCACAATGTGGCTACATAGAAATCTGAGATACTCAACTGATAAAATATTAGGACTGATATGAAAGTCCAGGAGGGTAGTTAGGTAAAGTATCAGCCTACAAAAATCACTGATTTGGCTTGGCACTTGTAGCTCCGTGGCTAGGGTGCCAGCCACATACACTGGAACTGGCAGATTCAAATCCAGCCCCGGTCTCCCAAACAACAATGACAACTACAACCGAAAAATAGCTGGGTGTGGTGGCTGGCGCCTGCAGTCCCAGCTACCTGGGAGGCTGAACCAAGAGAATCACCTAAGCCCAAGAGTTGGGGGTTGCCGTGAGCTGAGAAGGCACAGCACTCTACCGAGGGCGACATAGTGAGACTCCGTCTCAAAAAAAACAAAAAAATCAATGACTTTTCTGTACATCAGCAATAACTCATTAGGCTACATGATAGGAAAAAAAAATCTCATTCACAACAGCAACAGAAATTTTAAAATACTATTTATGATACCACGAGCAAGCTATTTAACCTCTCTTGGCCTCAATTTTCTCATATGTTGAGCAAATAAGTTAATAATATCTATCTTGCAGAGTTGTGATGAAGACTGAATGATACAATGTGTAGACAGTGCTTAGCAGTGTTCTGCCTATGTACTCATTAAATGGTAGCATTATTACAGCATTATTATTGTTATTGTCGTTGTTTTAAAGTTGTCTGATTTTATTCCTTACAAAAGAAGTATGATTCACAGTATCATCCTCTTTCTTCAAATAAGAAATTGTTCATACAGGGTAAAGGAATAGTTTGGTCTAAGTAGGAGCCTGTCAGAGTCCAAAATTAAACATAACACCTGGTTTCTCCTTTAAATAATTCAGACACCTTGATGGTCAGAATAGTAAAGAGACTAGCATAGTTCAAGGTGCATGGGAGAGGTCTTATGTCTGGCGCAGTCCTGGAACTGCTCTTCCCCTGGCCAATAAAACCCCCGGAAGACCAAGATAATTCTGCAGTTATTCAGGGATTGAATCAAGTTAGGCTCAGCTAATCTTGAGCAGCAGGGGTACTTATTCCTGGGGGAGCAGGGGGTCATTCCTCAGCTAGCTCAATACTGAGGGATCCAGAGCTTCTTCCCACGTTTGAAGAGTCACTGCTTTTGCAATGAATGCCTAGTTTTGTGTGCCCACCCTTCCCAAAAAGCAGCTATGTCTGGCTCAGAAGCACAGAGCTACTAAAGTGTCTGTGGGGAATCTTTGTTCTTTTTAATACTTTTGAATAAGATACTTACTCTTCCCTGTCACTCTCTGAGGCTTCTTGTGATTCCATTTAATATTTTGTTCTTTTTTTTTTCTGAGGCAGAGACTCAAGCTGTCACCCTGGTTAGAGTGCTGTGGCATCACAGCTCACAGCCACCTCCAATTCCTGGGCTCGAGCGAGTCTCCTGCCTCCGCCTCCCAAGTAGCTGGGACTACAGGCGCCCGCCACAACGCCCGGCCATTTTTTGGTTGCAGCCGTCATTGTTGTTTGGCGGGCCCGGGCTAGATTCGAACCTGCCAGCTCAGGTGTACATGGCTGGCGCCTTAGCCCGTTGAGCCACAGGCGCCGAGCCTAGTATTTTGTTCTAACAGAGGATATTCTGTGAACTCGTAATACAGACAGCTAGAATCTTTGCTAAGCATTTTATACATGTCTCTTAGTCATCCACGGTGGCTTTTGGGACAGATGATGTTTTCATCCTCATTTGGCAGATAGGAAACTGAGGCACACAGAGATAAGGTGATTTGGCCCAGCTCACCCAGCAAGAGAGGAAAGGGACTAATATTAGAATCCAGGTCTGTGAATAATCAGTCCTTCCACTTGACTGCAGCTAGGACTGAGGAATACTTTATTCCATTCCACCTTCCAGCTATTTCCCCAAAGTGGAGGGGAACGAAGCTCTTTTGAGGAAGGCATCTATCAAGGATTTGGTTTTAGGCACCAGTTTTTCCAAAGCTAGATGAGAGGTAAGAATTTGGGGGGTTGGTTTGTTTGCTTGTTTTCAGGTAATAAGAGCTGAAGATGTCAAGTGGCACTGCAGAAAGTATAGCATGGGGTGGTGCCTGTGGCTCCAGGAGTAAGGCGCCAGTCCCATATACCGGGTTCAAGCCTGGCCCCAGCCAAAACTGAAAAAAAAAAAAAAAAAGTAAGTATGGCATGGAAAGGGAAAGCCAGTCCGTCCTTGGTAGTGGCTGCCACGATGACAGGATGATTGTCTCCAAGGGAATGGCCTTTCTCTTCTGAGGCAGTAAAAGAAAATTGAGGTAATTTCCTGACCCATGGGCTCTACAGTTTGGTGGAAAGTTGAGAAGTGAAATAAATCACAGTGAAGGCCATGCTAACCGGTTTGTTGTAAATATTTCAAATTGTATATAAAAACAGCACGTTGTACCCCATAAATGCATTAATGTATACAGCTATGACTTAATAAAAAAAATAAATAAAATAAATACAGCACAGGTAAAAAACACGGCCACATCCATTGGGGGAAACACTTGTTATTTCTGTCATAGTAAAAATGACTGAAATAATATAAAGAAAAGCATATGATAAAAAAAACAAAACAAAAACAAAACCCAATCACAGTTCTTTATTCTTCTCTCCCCAGTTGGGTTGATAGTGTAAGGCAGGCAGGCAGGCAATAAGGCCTGTAGTAAGAATCTGATCTGCTGAGCTTGAACCTCTTCAAGCCAACCTCCGTTTCCTCTCTGCTCCTAAGATGCTGCTTCCTGGTAAGGGCTAGCTTGTATGGTATACACAGAGCCCTCTCTCTGAGAAATTTTTCACCTCTAGGAGATTTCATGGACACGTGGCTTCAGTTTGCAAGTTTCACTTTCTTAGAGTTCAGTTCAACTGAAGCCAATGCTCTTCAGCCCAGGGGTCCACGTAGCCTATGTATCCTGTCCTAATGAAGATAGTAGTCGGTCTCAAGCTCAGTGCTATACACAGTACACCATCTATTCATGATTTAATAAATCTTTTGGTAAATTAGGACCATGTGTATTTTAAATTGTGTCATTTTATTTCAGATTAATATGAGGATATAAATGTTCAGGTTGCATTGTTTCAAAATTTTTTTTTTAATAATTTTATTGAATCATAATTCTGTACATTGGTGCAATCATAGGTCACGATTCATATACATTCAGAAATGTTTTGATCGTACTGTTACAGTTAGCCTTCATGGCATTTTCTTGATCACTATATAAAGACATTGATACTCTAC
>CAUYON010132323.1:0-24210 GCA_963573935.1 Arctocebus calabarensis
CCAGTCGGTGGTAACAGTTGTGATCCAGTTTCCTCCAATGAGCAGATGCTCCAGAGGTTTGCACCTGCCTGGGTCACAGTGAGGTCTGTGGCTCCACCACCAGTCCACTACTCCCTGTCACTGTTTGGCAGGGGGAGGTGAGGCCTGACAACCTGGGTACTTGATAGGGGCTGGGGCGATTCACTCAGTTCCAGCCCTGTCCCTGATTGATGTTGCTGCTGGAACAGAACAAGTTGGCAGAATTTATTTCTGACAAGGCTATTTTCCCTGATCAGACTGGGGCTGCATATGGGTTTTACTCAGTCTGTGAGTTCCAGCCCTTTGTCTCAGCTTTCATCCCCTGAGGGCCAGATTCGTCTGTAGATAAGCAAAGCAGCCTCGCTGTGAGTATTCTAGTCCCTGCGCTCTGTCCTGGCCGGTAGCACCTCAGGCATATCTTTCACATGCCTTGGTTGTCAGTCCACTCTGCCGGTGGCTATCACGGGAGAAGCTGCCCTTTCCCCTGGCTGCCCAGAAGACTGGGAGTGTCTCCTGAAAACATCACCAGTGGTGCAGTTCTCCCACTATTGTTCCTGGAGCTGGCCACCATTTCGTGCCTCACGAGACCTTCCCTCCAGCCAGGTCTCCTCTTGGCTCACTCCCCTCTCACCACTCTCGAGCCAAAAAACCAGCACAGTTCAGCAACAGTCTGTGCCCATCCACACCCCTCGAGAAAATCTCCAAGAATCTGGACTCTGTGAAGGACAGGCCTCCAGACCTCAGGGTGAGAGTGGAGGGGAACACCAGGAACACCAACTTGCAGGTAGAGAGTATACACAGTTTTATGCCTGGCGGGAGAGCGCCACAGCACCCTAGTAGGGGAAGGAGGTCTGGTTTTTAGAGGGTCTATCCCGTAGGGTAGAGTGGGAGGACATCTGAACTCTGCTTGCTTGTTTGTATGGAGGTATGGAGTATACTGCGAACCTCTCTCATGGGGGAGGGGACTCCCGTCCGCTTGGTGATGTGCTCTGTACCTTTTTGTTTGTGTCATCAGGGTCTCAGGTCACCCCAGCAGGGTTGATGTGCACTCTTCGACTTTTTCTTTTGGCTCAGATCCAAACCATCAGCTTTCTTGCTGAGTTTCTGTCCTTTAACTCTCCTTCTGGACAGGAACCTCTGCAGAAAGCTGGCTACAGATCGCCATCTTGGCTTGTCCCCTAGCTAACACAATTGCATGATGTTCTTTCTCTTGGGACTCCAGCATAACTTTTTAAGATAAATCTGTGTTTGATCAGTAGTTCATAGTAGTATTTCTGTGTAGTATTTCATTGTATGGATTAAGACTAACCATTCATCTATATTGATGGGCATTTGTGCTGTGTCAAGATTGAGACTATTCTAAAGTAAGTTGATATGAAAATCCATGTACAAGTCACTATATGGACATGTGCTTTCATTTCTCTTGGGTAAGAACCTACAAGAGAAATAGCTAGATTATATGATAGGTATATGTTTAACTTTTTAGGAAAATGCTCAGTTTTTTTCTAGAGTAGTTATACCATTTTACATTTCCACCAGCAGTATATAAGAAATGTAGTACCTCCACATATTTGCCAAAACTTAATACGGTCAGTATTTTTATTTTTAGCTATTCTAAAATGTATGTAGTGGTTTCTTGTTGTGAATTTAATTTTCCTAATGACGAATGATGTTGTACATATTTTTTTGTGTTTGTATGCCATCCATATATCATTGATAAAATGTCTGTGCATATCTTTTGCTTAATTTTTATTGGGTTGTTTATTTTCTTATCATTGAGTTATGAGAGTCTGTCGTATATTCTGAATTTAATTCCTTTATCAAATATATGAGTATAATTTGTAATATTTTCCCCCAAGTCTGTAGCCCATGTTTTCATCATTTTAACAATTTCTTTCTTTCTTTTTCTTTTTTTTTTTTTTAGTCGCAGTTTTTGGCCTGGGCTGGGTTTGAACCCACCACCTCTGGTATGTGGGCTCAGTGCCCTACTCCTTAAGCCACAGGCACCATCTGTCTTAACAATTTCTCTTTTTTTTTGAGACAGAGTCTCACTTTATCATCCTGGATAGAGTGCCATGGCATCACACAGTTCACAGCAACCTCCAACTCCTGGGCTTAGGCGATTCTCTTGCCTCACCCTCCTGAGTAGCTGGGGCTACAGGCGCCTGCCACAATGCCTGGCTATTTTTTGTTTTGTAGTTCAGCTGAGGCCGGGTTTGACCCCGCCACCTTAGGTACATGGGGCCGGCTCCCAACTCACTGAGCCACAGGTGCCGTCCTTAACAATTTCTTTCAAAGAAAATGATCTTTTTTATTTTGATAAATTCTAATTAATCCATTTGTTTCTAGATGAATGATCCTTGGGGTATCATGGCTAAAAAAATTATTTGCCTAACTCAAGGACAATAAGATTTTCACATATATCTTATTCTAGAAGTTGTGTTATTTTTATATTTAGATCTATATTCCATTTGGATGTGATTTTGGTATATAATACAAAAATTGATTAAACTTCTAAAAAATATGAATATTCAACTGCAAATGATTCATAATAGGTAGAAAAGACTATTCTTTCTCAACGAAGTGCCTTGGCAGCTTTGTCAAAAGTTAGCATTCAGTATATGTGTGAATCTATTTTTGTATTCACCACTTTACATCTTTGCTCTATCTGTCTATCTTGACATCAATATAATATTATCTCAGTTACTATAGTTTTATAATGTTTTGAAATCAGGTAGTGTTAGACCTTTAGCTTTGTTCTTTTGTTTCAGAGTTGTGTTATCCATTGCAAGTTGTTTGCATTTCCATATGAATTTTAGAATTAGTTTGTCAATGTCTATAAGTAACTTGCTAATTACATTCAACCTATAGTTGAGTGTAGGAGATATCTAATAAAAGTGCTGTGGCATCTCATGTCTAATAAAATTGATTTTGTGCCCACATGAATGTGATAAATTTCCCCTTTTCTTTAGGTTACTAATTCCTCTCAGTGATGTTTTATATTTTTCAATTTATAGGCCTTGCGCATCTTTTGTAAATGCATCCCTAAGTATTTAATATTTCCAATATTATCATACATGTTTTTTTACATTTCAGTTTCTAATTGTTGGATGACTGTAAACAAAAATATAATTGATTTTTATACATTGATTTTTCTATCCTGCAACCTTGCAAAACTTACTTGTTAATTCTAGCGGTACTTTGATGGATTTCATTGGGCTTTTTATACAGATGATTATGTTGTCTGTGAATGAAAAGGATTTTACTTCTCCTTTCCAATTTTGATGCTTTTTGTCTGTTTTTCTCACCTTTCTATGCTGGTTTGAACCTCCAGTACAATGCTGAATAGAGGTGATATGGGCCTTTTTGTCTTTTTATTGATCTTGGGGAGAAGACATTCATTCACCATTAAGGTTATGTTTTTTGTAAATGTCCTTTATTATTTGGGGGAAAAAATTCTATTCCTTGCTTGCTGATAGTTTTTTTAAGGAATAAAGGGTGGATTTTATTAAATACTTTTTCTGTATTTATAGAAATAATCATTTAGGTTTTCTTTTTAGTCTGTTAATGGAGTTAATTAGTGAAATACATTGACTGATTTTCAAATGTTAAAATAACCTTGCATTCTTGAAAAGCTCACTTGATTACAAGGTATTATTACCCTTTTTAAATATTGTTATATTTGATTTGCTAAAATTTTGTTTAGAATTTTTGCACAAACGTTTTTGAAGGATACTGATTTGTAGTTTTCTACATTGTCTTTCACTGTTTATGGTGTTAAGATACTGATAGTCTTAAAGAATGAGATGGAAATATTTCTTCCCCTTCAGTTTTCTAAAACAGTTTGTGTATAATTAGCATTATTTCTTCTTTACTTTTTTTTTTTTTTCAGCTTTTGGCCAGGACTGGGTTTGAACCTACCACCTGTGGCATATGGGGCCGGTGCTCTACTCTTTTGAACCACAGGCACTGCCCTTTCCTTAAGTGTTTAATAGAATTAACAAGAGGCAAAATATTATTTTTTTAAATGTTTGATAGAATATCATTTGTACACAGAGCTTTCTTCATACAGAGGTTTTAACTACAAATTCAATTTATTAGATATGGGGATGTTCAGATTATCTAATTATCTGATTCTTCTTGAGTGAGTTTTTGATAGTTTCTATCTTTTAAGAAACGTTCATGTCATTGAAGTTATAGAATTTATTGGTATAAAGTTACTCATAATATCCTTTTAATATTTTTAGGATCTGTACTGATATATCTTTTCTTTTTTCTAATATTGATTATTTGAATCTTCTTTTCATCTTTTTTGTAATCTGTCTTCCTAAAGCTTATCAACTTTATTATTGATCTCAAATAAATAGTTTTGTATTTTAACTCTTATTTTTCTTGTTTCTATTTTATTAATATCCACGATAGTTTTTATTATTTTCTATCTTACGCTTACTTTGGGTTTAGTTTACTCTCATTATTGTAGTTTCTTAAGGTGAAATCTCTGGCCCTTGAGGTGAGACTTTTCTTCTTTTATAATGTAATCATTTAATTTTCCCCTGTGTACTGCATTAGTTGCATATTATACCACTATGATCTGTTCTGTTTTCATTCAGTCAAAATACTTTCTAATTTTCTTTTGTTGTCTTCTTTGTACCATGGTTTAGATATGTGTTATGTAGTTTGCAAATATTTGGCAATTCTCCAGATATCTTTCTGTTCTTGATTTTTAGTTTAATTCCAGTGTGGTCATAGAACATAATTTGTGTGACTTTATATGGAGACTTTTAAAATAGTCCAAGTGTGCACTGTCTTGGTATATAGTCTTTGTGAACTTGAAAAAAGTATTTATTCTTATGTTATTGGGTGAAGTATTAGGTGAACTAATTGGGCCAATTAGTTCAAGCTGGTTGATGGTATTATTCAAATCTTTTGTATTCTTACTGATTTTCTGTCTTCTTGCTTTTAAGAGAGAAATATTACAAATTCTCACTATAATTGTGGACTAGTCTTTCTCCTTGAAATACAATCAGTTTTTGCTTCATGTATCTAAAGTCCTTAGATTCATAAGCATTTAGAATTGTCATGTTCAGCTGAACCTTTATCATTTTAAAATGATCATTTTTATTAATATTCTTTGCTATTATTTCAACACAGTCCCTTCAACCGTCTTTCAATTAGTGTGAATATGGTATATCTGTTACTCTTAGGCTATTTATATTTTTATATTTGGTATATTCCTTGTAGTCAGCATATAGTTGGGAATTACTTTTTATCCAATCTCACAATCTCTTTCTCCCTTTTAGTTGGGGTATTTTGACCATTAACATTAAATTATCTGTATGATTAGTTTTAAATCTATTATCATATTTTTTTGTTTTTTCTGTTTGTACTCTATTCCTATATCCCCTTTCTTCCTTCCTTTAGTCCCTCTTTGGAAATACTTAATTGAATTTTATAATTCCATTTTACCTCATTTGTTGGCTCTGTACTTTGTTATTTTAGAGTTTGCTTTAGGGTATACTTCTTTAATTTATCAGAGTCAATCTTGAAATGATATTTTGTCACTTCATATATAATAGAAGAACTTTACAATAGTTTCTTTCTTCTCTCCTGGACTTTATTCTATTTTTTGCCATATATTTTACTTATTTATTTATTTTTTGTCTTTGGAAAATTACTTTTTTATTTTGTTAATTTATTTATTTATTTGGAAGGTGAATGAATGTATCAATGAACGAACACAGTCCCCTCCGGGGCAATTGGAGCCTCCGGTGGGGGTTGGAGGTCCCCCTCCTTACCAGTCATTGAGCCCGCTGGTTCTTCAGCTGGCTGCTGCAGCACCGACACTGCCAAGGAGGAGGCGGCAGGTCCTCCAGCTCTGCTGAGCTGGCCAGGGCACCAAATGTCCTGCATCAATTCTCCCTCTCCGAGGAGAAATTCCAACTGCTGTTAGGGAAAAGGGGCAAAGACTCGATCTAACTGCTTCCTGCTGAATCCAGCAATGATAGAAGGGGGCCGTTAGGGTTTCCCAGGGGTTCATGGACTGGAACCATCTTTATTGGCACTTTTTATTTTTCACCACAGAGCAGCTTTGATGAAAGTGGCTAGACATGATTTTATCATCAGAGCAAAGTACCACCACCACCCTTAACACAGCTCAGGTTGAATATTAAATGATTCCCAAATAATGAAACCGATGTCTTTGAAAAATATCCTTAGGACTGAGGCTTAGTCACTTTGTTAGAAAGGTATAATCTCAGCTATAAAGGGACTGTTTGTGAGAAGTCGGAGCTCTGGACACACTGGCCGAAGCCCAGATGACTTGGTGAGAAGCACAGGGTCCTTCTTGTGTTAAGTCCCAGAACTCTTTGGACTTCAGGCTCTTCTCTGCAAAAGTGATAATAGCGTGTGTCTTATCCACCTAACAGCATTGTCCTGAGGGCTAAAGTCAAAACGTGGTGATATCTTATTCCTTCCTCATGTTTTCAATTCCCCTTAATGTTAGAGGCTGCAGGGTCCTCACCCAGCAGGGCACACAGGAAAGAGCATGCCTTGGGTCATTTTTACTTGCTGGTGTGGTCTGAGCTCAGTGGTGTGGGCTCAGGTTCTGGTGGCCCATCCTTACCCTTCATGGTTTCTGCTGACTGCCTGGAATCCGTGCTCTCCGCAGGTTAGCTGGGGAGTCTGTGGGCACTGAAGGAGGATGCAGCCCTCCAGGGGGCTTCTGCCTGGTGCCCCGAGTGTTCCCACCTTTCAAAATTCCTAAGTTGAAACTCTTACTCTGTTGATGTGCTGGCAAGAGGAGGTGGGGCCTCTGGGATGTGATCAGGTCACATGCATGGAGACCTGGGGAATTCCTGGGATTCCTGTCCTTTTGAAAGAGACCCCAGAGGGGAGGTCTTTCCACCTCGGGAGGATGCAATGAGAAGGCAGCAATCTGCAACCACTGGCCAGAACCTGACCCTGCTGGCACCCTGAGCTTGGACTCCCAACTAGGGCCTGGCCCTCTGCCCTTGGGGCCATCAGTGCTTTTTCTACCATCTGGGGCTTCTCCTTGAGTTCCTGGCTTTATCTCTACAGCCCCCTTAACTGAAGCACAGTCCAACCAACCGGACAGGCAGGTGGGCTGGTGAAGGAGAAGCTGGGCTTGCAGGTGGCCTCCATGCCTCCTCCATGGTCACTTCTTGTTCCACTGAGCTTGCCCTCCCGTGGGCCCTGAGACAGGGAGCTACCAGAGCTTCAGGTAACTGTAGGGAGGTGGTACACCAGGGGAATGCATGGTTACCTCTGTACCCACAGGTACAGTCCCACTTCCCCATACTGAGGAGCCAGGGAACAATGGCTCATTGGATTTGGAAAGATGAGACATTGCAATCTGTGTGGATGTCCATGAGAAATCGCCCTTCCCCATCTCCACAGGGGTATGGTACAGACTGGCTGGGCTGTGTGGTGTAGCATGGATGATAAATGCAGAAAACACCTGGTCTTGGGCGGCGCCTGTGGCTCATCGAGTAGGGTGCCGGCCCCATATACCAAATGTGGCCGGTTCAAACCCGGCCTTGGCTGAACTGCAAAAACAGAAAAATAGCCAGGCATTTTGGTGGGTGCCTATAGTCTCAGCTTCTCAGGAGGCTGAGGCAAGAGAATTGCCTAAACCCAGGAGTTGGAGTTTGCTGTGAGCTGTGTGATGCCACAGCGCTCTACTGAGGGCAATAAAGTGAGACTCTGTTCCTACAAAAAAAAGAAAACACCTGGTCTTGCTCTGTGGTCGCCCCAGCAGCGTGGCCGGTGAGCTGTCCAGCCTCTCTCACCCTGGGGAGGAGATTTCTGCCTTCTCCCTGTGGCTAGAGCACCAGGAGTGTTGGGCAAACAGAACAGGGCCTGTTCTGAACCGGACAACAGAATTGTCCCCTTTGTGCTATTGTACTATTTGGAGGAATCCCTGGAAAAGACAATAATTTGTAATCAGTACTTAATCATCTGTAGATAAGTGGGTGCACCAGAGCTGTTTTTCAAAGCTGTTAAAAAAAAAGAAAAGCAAAAAAAGTAATGCCTAAGTTAGCACTTTTGTTAAAAAAAGAAAAACAAAACGAATGAAAAGCTCTTTAATAATAATTTCTTTTAACTCTTAGACAAAACATCCCTCCAGATAGTTCATTGCTTCTACTCAATGAACTTTGAGTAAGGCTCAATAAGGCTTTAAAAACAGCAGCAAAAAGGAAAGCTTTAGGCCAGCAGGGAGGCAACCCTAATTAGGAGGAATGCACTTTCCTGTGTCCCCTGCTGGGTAAGGACCCTCCAGCCTCTAGCAGAGCCCTCTAGAAGCCAAGCCCTGGGAATGGCTGGGTCCTCCCCAGCCAGCAAGTTTCCCTTTCCCCCCTCCCCAGTGTCTGGCGGAATGGGAGGGGAGAGGGCTGTCTGACTTGCTTCTGTGCCTTTATCTCCTCCTCAGCAGACCCTCCCTCTGCAGACCTCACCTCAAGGTCAGTTCCTCCAGGCTGACCCTTGAATGGAGAGCTTGCAGGTCTCCGGGCACAGGTGGGAGCTCAGCCCTCCTTGAGCCCTCCTTGGAGTTGGGAACAACATATAGTTTAGACAATTCCCTCTTTGGGAATATATTTAAAAGTTGTGTTTAAATATTTTCATTCATAAAGTTGGCCCCAGCCTTGAGTACAAACAAGAATGCCAAATCACCTTGCTCTTAGGCAATCCTAAGGGAAGCTTAGCCGAGGCACTGCTGAGACAGGGCCACCATCTGGGTCGCATCCCTTCCTACGCCCAGCGTGGGCACAGACTCAAGATACTCAGTCAGGGCTGCCCACGCCAGGATCTTGGCAGTCGGCTGGTCCTGCCTCTGCCACCCCCAGCTGCCTCCTTGCATCATCTGAGAGTCAGGTTCCTCATCACCAGGGCAGGACTTGAGGGCACAGCCTGTCGACTATTCACTCTTAGGGTGGACAGCAGACGTCACTGGGCGCTTGCACAGACACTCTGACTGCAGCAGGGTGGCCACTGACTGCCCAGCTGTCTACACAGCAGGTGCTAGGGAGGGACTCAGCTCATGTCCTCCCCAGAGAGGGCTTGGGACTCCACACAAGCTCCATACATGTCCCTGAGTGAGTCCCTGTGTGAGCGTTGGTCGGCATCTCCCGTCTCCTGACTCGGGAATACAGAGGCAGTTCTCTAGGGGATCCTTTGAACATGGATGTTAGAAATGGGGCTCCTGGGCGGCGCCTGTGGCTCAGTGGATAGGGCGCCAGCCCCATATACCGAGGGTGGCGGGTTCAAGCTCCACCCCGGTCGAACTGCAAAAACAAAAAACTAGCTGGGTGTTGTGGCAGGTGCCTGCAAGAGAATCACCTAAGCCCAGAAGTTGCTGTGAGTTGTGTGACACCCCGGCACTCTACCGAGGGCGACAAAATGAGACTCTGTCTCTACAAAAAAAAAAAAAGAAAGAAATGGGGCTCCTTATTTTAACATTTTCCTCTTTTTTGGGTAGAGGTTGTTTGTCTCAACCTTTATAAGAGGAGATGGGAGGAACGTGGGCTTCGAGGTTTCTGAGTCAAACCCTGGCTCAGCCACTTCCTTGCTGTGTGGCCTTGGACAAGTTACTTAGCATCTCCGAACTCAGTTTCTTCATTCTTAGAAAGGGATGATGGCATCCATCAAGGGTTGCCATGAAAAGGAAGTGAGTCTGTTCCATCAGGCACCTCATTCCCCAGAGGAGTGTCTGACAGAAGCAGGTGTCAGCACCTGATGGTGCCCCTGAAGGACAGTGCAGGGCAGAGAAATGACATCCCTGGGAGAAGGGACTCCCCTGATGACCACTGTTTCCAGCAGTCACTCCTGCAAGGCACAGCTGGCCCGTGGCATGGTCTGCACGCTTGGAGGGAGGCGCCCTCAGAGTTACAGTAGATTGCTGCTTTCCTCCCCGGGAAGGCACCATGAACAAACGCCTCAATAAATCATGCACGTGATCAGCAGAATAATTCAAACCCTGGAATGGGGGGGAGGCCCCATCTGGAGTGAGGCCAGGCTCTGGCCATGGGTGACCTTTCACTGGGTTGCTGGCTCCCTTCATCATCTCCAAAGCGGGACAGGAAACTGAGGGAAGGCACAACTGAGCCTCGGCCTGTGGAAATGACTAAGCCACACTGCACAGGAGCCAAGGAGATTGGGTCAAATGTCTCTGCAGACTTGCTGGCCTACCGAAGTCTCACTCCCCCCTCCCCCCACTGCTGAGGGCTCTGAGCCAAGTCTTAAAAGCGTTTTGCAAAGAGGGAATTCTCGGAATGTCTTCCCTCAAGTGCCAAGGGGGAAGCTTCCCATTTGCACTCCCTGGTGGTCCTACGAGGCCTGTGAACTGACCAGCACGGCCCCACAGGGCTCCGCTTGGGCACCGTGAGCTACCTCACTGAGTTAGACATAAACCATAACCGCGGCACCTCCTCCTCTAGAAATGCAAGATAATTACATTAGAAGCATAACGGAATCTCCAATTTTTATAAATACTGCACTTTTTAAAAGCCCATGAGCATAACAAAATATAACTTTGCTTATACATATGACATACGCAACACTAGGCATATCTATTAATTTCTGAAAATGTAACCTCATTGCAGAACCTCCTGGGCTTGGCAGGGGAAGATGTTAGGGTACTTCCAGCCTTGATGACAGATAAGGTGACTATGCAGAGATTGGGTGACTCAGCAGAGATCATCCAACAGGCAACTGGTTTCCACATGAAAGGTCCTTGAGAAACATTTTAAATGAAAACTAGAACAATGGACATTTACTCTGGCCTCAAAGCCAGTTATGGTCTGAAGGGGAATTCAGAAACAGTTTCGGATTTCCCATTACTGCCAAGAGCCCACAGGCTGAGGAGTAAAGTGCTAGTCACAGAGCTCACTCTTGGGAGCTCCAGCAGGTGGCTGCACCTTGTGGGGGTGATAGATAAGAGGGTTGAGCTTGAGTGGAGCAGACGGGAGCTGGGTGTTCCTTGTGAGCTCACAGCCTATGCAGAGTGTGCCTGAGAAGCCACCTTCCCTGGGCTGCAGTCTGCATTCTGGGGTTGAAGGGAGACGTAGTGGAGGAGAGACAGGTGCCAGCTGCAGGAAGTTACCATGGGGGTGTGGGGCAGACATCCTCCAGGAAGAGTTAGGAGGCCCTAGGTGCCCGCAGACAGCAAAAGCACAGGGAGCCTAGACTTTTTCATAGATTCATGAAATGTTTCAGTTCCCATTGTGTGTTTTGGCCAACTTCAACGTCCTGTAAGGCTATGTCATTCCTTACTTTCCCTCAGTTTGCTTATATAGAAGTAATCCAAAGTCACCATGCTGACATTCTCTTTGTGAAAACTTAGGTGTGATAAATTCCAAACTAGGGGCGGTGGTTAGTTTATAATCATTACAAGCCTGTAAATAAGCCAGTGGGGTGAACACACATGCCTCTGAGACCGGCTGGTGGAGGAATGAGACAGGTTCCACCAGTCACACAAGCCAGGCGGTCTTGTCTCTGCCCACAGAGCCTCAGCCAGAGCACACGTGACGTGTGAGTCCACCCTGGAACCGCTCTGGCTCGACCTGTGAGCCCACACCGGGACCAGGGGCGTCACCCCAGGTATTCGGCTGGGGGGGGGGGACCAACAGGACTCCACCTACGCGACTGCATAGATCTGGCTGTAGGTCAGAAAATAATCATACTTTTCTGCAAACAAGGGATTTCCTTTGTTTCTACTTAAAATAACACAGATATAATAAGAGAAAAGAGCAATTCCCCCACGTTTAAGAGGCTGATTGGAGAGCGAGTGTTTAATAGATGGCCAGTTGTAGGAAGCTGGTAGGCTCGTCCTCTTTCCACTTTCTGCTACAGACCTGACTCTTACTCCGCGCCCAGCTCCCCCAGGCAGTCCCAGTCTGGTTCCGCCCACTCGCCAGCTTCCCGTTCAGATCCCCACAAAGGCCCTCTGTCCACTACCTTCCAGTTTCTTCCTCCTTTTTCTCAGAAAATCAGGGCCCACTGATTCTGGCCAGAAAGAGAAGGCTAAATACTCAAGTCTATCTAATCTGGTTCAAGGTCAAGTCCCCTCAATACAGCTGCAGAAAACACAAGCCAGCCAGCCTCTCAAGATTTAGGCCTCCTATTAGGACTGCTTCGGAGGCATTTCCTGATGATGAGTGTTCAGCCTTCAGGGAAGGGTGCAGGGGCATGTCCTCCACACACAAGCACTGGACCCCATCTTACCCCTGCCTCCAGTAGACAACACATTCACAGAAGAGGGGAGGGCGGGGCGTTTTGCTGAGACCCTCCTTGGACCTAGCAGCAGGGCTGGAAGTCAAAGCCCCAAGCATTCCTGACTTTAGGCGCCAGTTCTGGGCTTTCAGGGACTTCCCAAGGACTTACACCCAGACAATGTCTTGCCAGTGGATAAATGGCAATTCTCCAAGTCACCCATCACCTGTGCATGGCTCACACACATGCACGCGCGCGCATACCACGCCCACTCGCGCACAAGCGCCCACACAAGCGAAGCCGTGCGGCCCCGCGGTAGCGCAGGGTGGGCTGATTAATTGGAAAGTCCCGCGCTGCGCGGTCGCGTCGCCACGCCCAGCTCATCAGCACCTGAGGAAGCCAAGCCAGCGAGCAAAGCCGAGTCGCCTGGCCCGCCCCACCGCCCAAACGCTCTCCGGAGAGAGGCGGGCGGCGCGCGCACGTGGCGGGGCCGGAGCCTCCCGGGCCGCCCTGGGCGAGGCGACAGTGAGGGCTGCGGGGCCTTTAAGGGGCGGGAGGGGCGGGCCAGGTGGGGGGTGGACGGCCTGGGTGTCCCAGCCGCGGACCCGGCCCCCCTCCCGCCCTCAGGCCGCGTCCCTCCTCCTCCCTTTCCCGGCCCCGCCCCGGCCTGGAGCCTCCTCCGGCCACGGCTGGGCCGGGAGCCGGACGCCCCGGGCGGCGCGCGGAGTAGGAAGCGCGCTCGGGCCGCGGCCCCAGGAACTTCCCAGTTGTCTGAGTCTGGAGCGCCGGCTTCGGGGTCCGCTGGGGGGGTGCTCGCCCACCTCCGCGGGGATCGCGGCTCTGGGCGAGATCCGGGAGTTCCCTCCACGCCCCCCGCGCGGCCGGCCGCCGGCGTAGGTCCAGAGCTCGCTGTCCGCAGCGCTGCGCCGAGGCCTGGGGGCTGCTTGGCGAAGTTGGGGCGAGGCGGGACGGGTATGCGCCATCAGCATGGCCGGGCTGGGCTCGTGGCTCGGGGAGGTCCAGTGGCTGGTCTTGGTGTTGCTCTTCGTGGCGGCTCTGGTCACGGTGGGCCTGTACTTGGCGCAGTGGGCGCTGGCCGGGGCGCACCCCCGGCCTCAGCGGCGGGCGGCGGAGCCTGGCGGGGGACAGCGCCCCGAGTCGGACGCGTTGCTGTCCTGGATCTTGACGCTGGACAGCTGGAGGAGCCAGTGGCAGGCGGCCTGGGTGGCCGCCCTGAACCATGAGGCCGAGAGGAAAGGGGTGAGTTTCCCGAGAGCGAGTCGCGGTGGGGGGTGGCGGGGTCGGCCGGCGGCGGGGCTCCGGGCCCGGGGGGAGCTCTCCCTCCTGGAGTCGGCGCTGCAGCCCCTGACCGACCCGAGGGAGCCTTCTCCGCGGAAGCACAGCATCTTTGAAAGTTAGGGCAAAGACCTGGGAAACAGAGGACCCTTGGTGGGGAGTCAGGACCAAGTCATTCGACTTTATTCACCCAACATCAGGTGTGCCAGGCCTGGGGCTGGTGGCCGGCAGACTGGCTGCCCTGGGGCTTGTCGGAAGGGCTCACTCCTGCCCGCTGCTGCCTGCCCGCCCTGCCTGGAGTCCCGACTGGATTTCTGTATCCGAGTGGGCACTTACCGAGTGGGCACTTACCGATCTTGCATCTGATACGTGAATAACTGTGACCCAAATATGCTTCCATCTCTAATAGAGCTGAATTGTGCCAAGAATTTTCTTTCCAAAGGCTTGCATTTCCTGGTATAAAAAAATAATGACTATTGTTGAGGGCCAGATATTTGCCAGATGTTGTACTGGGGGCTTTGGGCACACGCACCAGCTCCTTTTACAGAGGAGGAAACTGAGGCCTGGAGAGGCCAGGCAGTCTGCCCGGGGTCACCCAGCCCGTGGCAGGGATGTGGACCCAGCTGCCTCTGGTGGGAGGGTTTGTTAACTTCACTCCAGTGCCTCACTCTCCTGTGGCTGTTTCTTTCATTGGTGATTACTTGGTGACTTATTTTTACCTTTAAGACTAATTAGTTTAATGACAAGCTCCTGAGTCCACTATTTTCAGGCGCTTCCTGGGAGGAACTAGGATCTTGTGGGTTTGGGGACAAGCCTCCCAGCCTGGGCTGCTGCTCCTGCACCTGCCTATACAGCTCAGTGGCTGTGTCTTTGGAAACAGTGAAATCACCAATATTTAATGTCTGGACCCATCAACCTTCAAAATATTCCACAATGGGCCCGGTGCCTGGTCTTTGTGCCATGGCCTTGGAAAACATGGTTATGGAAATAAAAAACAAAAAAGCTTTGAGTATAAGTTAGTGTAAACCCAACAATTCAAGAGATCTTACTCTTAACTCTGAAAAAAACACCAAAAAGCCCCACATAACTTAGATGGAAAAAGGATTCAAAGTGTTGGTGCCTCGGATCTGTGCTTTGGCTATCCAGAGCTGGGCATCTCGGGACTGGCCATCGCTTGTGGGAGTCCTCAAGCCCCGTGTCCTCAGGCCTGGAACAAGTACAGATGCTCAAGGACAGCAGACACATGAAGCTACTGTCACTGACCCCTGATGGACCTGGTGTCTGCACCACTGCAGGTGCAAGCCTTGTCTGTATCCTCCTACAGGATATGGGCAGGTGTTGGGGGGTGACCTGTGGGTCATTCTGCTTCTAACAGCGGGACTCCTGACTGGGTTTCACGCTTGGGCTGTGACCCTACCTCCTGTAAGACTGGGATGGCTCTTATCTTACTGCTTGATTGGGTTCAGAAAATATCACCTCCTCAGGTACAACGCTCCTAGATTCCCATGTGCCGGGAGGGCTGAGAGAGGAGGAAATCCCTGCCCTGAGGTTTGTCTCGGCTCAAGCAAATCTGAGAACACTGAAGAAATTATTTGAAAGTTTTGAACAAACACTTTCACCTGTGTGTGTGGGTGCAGGGAGGGCTTTGTGTTCCAGGAGTGGACAGCGAGGTCTGGCATGTTTGCATTTTCTCTGTCCTCTGCCTGCTGTTGGCCACACAGTGCAGCATCAGACATCATCAGTTTTTCTAGGGTTCCTGCCTGAAGTGGCAGTAATGTACCAGGTTCAAGCTCAAGGCAGCTCAGAGTCATCTTGGGCATTTTTACGTGGATGTGGTGGATTGGCAGTTGTGTGGCATTGCTCTACTTTCCTGCCGGGATGGCCCTGGTGCCTGGTGCAGGCAGATGGGGTCTGGGTAACTGGGCTCCCTCCTGGGCCTTTGCTGTTGTGACAGCAGTGACAGCGTGTATGCGTAGGGGCTGGCGTTGGCACTCGTGGGCGCCCTCCCCCACCTTGATTCCCACTAATCCCTGATTAGGGCTGGCACTCGCGACTGCACTTGCCCAGAGCCAGCTTAGTGAGGCCTCCGGTGTCTGATGTCACTCTGCCCACCTGGGACGAGACCAGTTCTTGGTCTATCACAGGGGGAGTGAGGACGCTGGTAATAACTTAAGCATGTCCACTGTCTTCTATGAAAACTGGAATTTTCTGTCTAACAGAGACGGTATCCCTTGCATGCTAAGGTTTACCCTAGCTTTGTATTTTAAGAAGGAAAAGAGACTCTCAACTCTTCTGGCCGAGCCTCTTCCTTCTCCAGAGGGGAGACTAAGGCCCAGGAGCTCATTTGCTAAGGCCAACCCAGACCCCGGGGTGGGACCTTCACTGTTAGGCCATGGCTGTGGCATGTTCCCTGGGGGAAGCAAATTTGACTTTGAGACCAAACTGTTCCTTTACACGGGGCTGGGCTAGAAGAGATCACAGCTGTGTGATGCATCTCCCCAGATGCTCATGTGCCCCGGGGTCTGAGGGGGGATCCCTAACCTGCACAGGCCCCCTGTCTCTAGTGGCCGGTGAATTTAACAGCACAGGGTTCCTGTGTCATCCGGAACCCTAGATTCTGGCTCTTACTCTGGAAATGTTTTTAAATCACACAGGATGGTAATTTGGGCCAAAACAGAGGAAGCCGTTGCCAACCTCCTGGCTCTCAGGTGGACACAGGTGTGCAGGGAGCACAGGACACCCACCCAGAGATCATAGAAATACCCCCTGCCACTACAGACTTAGCAGGCTTATGTTGGCAGGAGCGTGGACGCACCCCATAGGCACTTTCTGTGGGCTGAGAGTCTCTGTGGGACGCGGAGGTCACCTACATGTCCTTACACCAGCCCTCAAGCAGAGTTTCCCTCCCCCTACAACACTGCAAAGTGTTGTTTTCACTCCCCACATTTCTGCTTGGTCTGGTATTGAGCCAGGGGCTGGCTGTCAGACTGAACAGTGCAGCTCCCCTTCCAAGTCCGGCTGTCTGCACTGTGCAGTGGCAGCAGGGGTCCCTGGCTTGTCTCGGAGAGGCCCACCTGAGCTGGCTGAGGCTAGATTAGTTCGGTCCCAAGGCTTTTTGTTTCTTTAGACCTTTGGGCCAGGATTTCTCCAGAGGAATGTCCTAAATGCAAATGAGTAAAATTATCATGTACTATGCGGTTTTACTAAAAAAAAAAAAAAAAAAAGATGCTGTGTGAACTCAGAACATGTTATTAATAGCTCTGACTTATACATGAATTTCTGCAATTTAAAGGTAAATTATGTGGTTATAAGACTTCAGAGTCTTTGCATTGTATAATGACCTTCCAGTTACACTCACAAAAATCCAAACTCCTTGACCAATGCAAGTGGCCACGGTGCAGAAAGTCAGTTGGTAAAACCATGAAGGCTGCCGGGGGTGGGGGGCTGCCGGTAGAGGAAACACCAGCCTTTAGAGGGTCACAGCTAACCCTGTGACCTCCCCAAGGGTCTCCTTTCAGTTGTTCACTCAGGGATCTTTCCTACAGGGGGCCTTCCCACAGCCAACACTTGTTTGGAATACTTATCTCCTTTCTCCTTATTTAACTTCTCTGAATCTTTGCTCCCTGAACCTCCCATTCTGCCATGATGCTGCCCCACCCCTTACCTCCCCAGCCCCAATCCCCAGAGGTCATTTGTGCCCTTTGTCAGCTTCTGGCATTGTGAGCTGGAGCAGAGCTGGACCTGGTGCCCAACACAAAGATGGTTTGGAGCTGGCCCTGATCGTCATGGGGTGAATGACAGGCCTTGTGGAAGGGAAGGCACAGAGGGGCTGCACATCACCCTGTATGGATACTGGCCTTCTGGTTTGGGAGCTGGCCAAGCCTGGGCAAAACAGGCTGTTGAATGTGTTTGTTTTTCACTTCTAAAGCATCAACATTAAAGGAGGCTCACTGATGACTTTGCGAATCATCAATGTGAAACCCAGAATAGGAGCCAGTTCTGATTGTTCTTTGCAATCACCCATTTTCCCAACAAGAGAGGAATTCAGGAAAGAGTGGGAGTAGTGTTAATGTCAACTAAAATTCAGCCAAAGCTAACTTCCACTGCCCACTGGTAGCTGCTTGGAAGAGCTCTGTGAGTTCCCACACTTACCAGCGTGGATGCTGGGCAAGGCCAAGCCTCTCTGCCTCGTCCATGGAAGGGATAACTGGGTTCAGTCCAGAAAACCAGACCTACCACTCCAGAGATGAGAGCAGATCTGTGTAAGGCATTCATGCTTGTCATGTAATGAGTCAATGAAGGTGGGCTGCTCTCTTGAAAATTCTTTTCATTTTTGAGACAGAGTCTCAGTTTGTCACCCTGGGTAGAATGTTGTGACATCATAGCTCACAACAACCTCAAACTCTTGGGCTTAAGCAATCCTCTTGTCTCAGCCTCCTGAGTAGCTGGGCCTACAGGCTCCTGCCACAACACTTAGCTATTTTTAGACCTGGGTCTTGCTCTTGCTCAGGCTGGGCTCAAACTCCTGAGCTCAAGCAATCCACCTGCCTCAGCCTCCTAGAGTGCTGGGATTACAGTCATGAGCCACTGTGCCTGGCCCCATAAAGGTCTCCCTTTAAAAACTTTATTTTGAACAGTAGATGTACAGAAAAGTTGGGGGAAAAATTCAGAGTTTTCATACACCCTTTACTCAGCCAGGATCTCATTCAGCAGCCCACATGGCACTGAGTTGTTACTTTCTTTGGCTACTAAAGTCTGTAAAGGTTTCTCAGTCTTTGTTTTTCATGACCCTGAAAATGCTGAGAAATATTGATTATATTTTGCTGAATGTTTCTCGATTTGTTTGGACTGAGGCTGCACAGAGCACGGCAATGGCCTGCCTCTCCAGTGCACGATGTCACGGAGCCCGGGCTGTCAGTGTGACGTGCTGCGGGGGCCCTGGCGCCCTGGTCAAGGGGGTCTTGCCAGGTTTCTCCTCTTCTGCTTTGTGTTTCTTCTTCTATCTTCCCTCCTACGTTTAACAAATATCTTGGGGAGATACTCTGAGACTACGCAGATCCTGTGCTTCTACTTTTCCTCACTGATTTCGCAGGCATCAGTGTATTTTTTCTGCATCTATTACTTCTTTGCGGTTTGCTTAATGGTGAATTTCTGTTTCCCTCCTAACTTCTACGTGTATTAATTGGAACTCTTCTGCAAGAAAAAGCTGTCACTTCTCTATCTGTGTAGTTAACTGATTATTAACATCTGTGTGGCTTGCAGATACTTATTTTATTCTATGGATTATAATCCAGTTCTCTCACTATTTATTTCAATGCTGAAATTGTTCTCAGTTGGGCCATTAGGAGCTCCTTTGAGAGCAGCCTTGTGCGGTTTCCATCAAGCTCATGTGTTGGTTATTTATTCTTCTTTTTTTTTTTTTTACTTCCTTCCTCTATGATTCCAGGAGATGTTTTTTTAGGCTCATCCTTTGTTTTCCTCTCCTCTGGCCTAGATTCAGCTGCTTCTTCAAGCAACCCTGATTCCTTTTATTGCAAAACTGTTAGGAAACCCCGATTGAGGTATTGGGCGTACACATTCCTGCTCTGGCTTCCTCGTTTCCACACCCTGTCCGTGGACAGAGCTAGGAAGTTAGTGTGTACTAACACACACGTTATGTGCATGTCTGTCTTTCTGTATCTTTCTCTCTACATTTGTCTTTAGAAACCAAGACTATAGGCTGGGTGGAGTGGCTAATGCCTGTAATCCCTGTAATCTGTGAGGCCGAGGCAGGAGGATCACTTGAACTCAGGAGTTCAAGACCAGCCTGAGCAAGAGTCAGACCCTGTCTCTACTAAAAATAGAAAAATTAACTGTGTGTCATCATCATCGTGGTGGGTGTCTGGAGCCCCAGCTATAGGGGAGCCTGAGGCAGGAAGATCACTTGAGCCCAGGAGTCTGCTGTGATGTTGCTGTGAGCCAGTCTGACACCACCGACTCTGGGCTGGGTGACAGATCTTGTCTGTTTCTCAAACGACGACAACAATAACAACAACTAAAACAAACAATCCCCCCGCCCCGTGCATGTGTACTGATACCTTGGCTTCCATTTTAATTTTCTGCATTTCTTATTCTTACCAGCCTTCTCCAGGAGTGACATGTCAGGGACAGACTGTCCAAAATAAATATTTACTTATTGTTAATTTCTAGTACACACACAGTAGTTTTTGAATTGTCAACCCATAGCCCTGTGAGAACACCTTTACTAGATTACAGCCTCATGTGCAGCTCTGGTGGAGCTTTTCAGAGTGTCTCAGCCATGTCTGTGTTTCCCCAGCTCCTCAGGTGGGTGGGTCTGTCATTTGTCATACATGCTCCAGAGCCACAGCTTTGACTACAGAGGCTCTGGTGTGTTTTAACGTCTGGAGGAGCTAATTTCCTTGCAGTTTTCCTTTTTTCAGTGCTTTCCTGGCAATTCTCTCTTTCCTTTCCTCAGTCTTACCAGAGTCTAAGTGGGCTGCAGTCTCGGTGTGGACAGAGTGACGGAGATGCTTGTGGGCCGCAGCCACGCTCTGCTCCTGAAACCCAAGGACTAAGCTGATTGGAAACGTAAAGGCGATCGCTCTGTCCCCGTTTTAACTTAATTCATTTTCTTTGTGAGACTGCCCCTTGACATTAAATTTCCCAGCAAAATCTTTTCAAGATGTTACTCCAGAAGGCACCATAGGGCAGAGGGCAAATGCAGCATCTGCTGCCCAGGGAAGAGGCTGTGGCTTGTCCAAGGCGACATTGTATCTTTCGGCTCCTACAGAAGGTACATTGTTTCATGGCGCCTCTATGCCACAGCTGGGCCTGGCCTGTGGACGGTTCCCTGCCTGGCACTGGTGATTGCTGGGTTCTGTCCTCTGAGGCAGGCAGGCCTGGTCACAGAATAGTGTCATCACCAAGCTCACTGTGTACCCCTGGGCCCAGAGGTCCCATCAAAACCAGCTCCTGTCCCGAGGGCTGGCAGAGCAGCCCTGAAATGTGACTTCATCCTTCTTGAGCAGAGGATTTAATTCTCTTCTGTTGATTTTTGGGGGGTGAGGTAGATGTTGCTAGAACAGGGTGAGGTTAGAAGCACATAAATTAAAATGTTTGGCACCTCTTAGGTTTACTCCTGGTCACTGGGGATTCTCAGGAAATAGCCCAGGATCCCTTTGCTGCTGGCTCCTTTGCACCCAGCTTGTCCGTGCGGCTTCTACTGTCCCGGCAGCACCAGGCTGCTGTCTGGGGCTGGCTCACTGCTATGAGCATCTCTGCACCACATGAGATAGGGTGGGAATGTTGGGGCTGCACATTGTCAGCCGCCCAGTCAGCTGTGCATTCTACAGCATGTTAGAAAAAGAATTCAAGAAGAGTTTTAGGCTGGGTGCAGTGGCTCACGCCTGTGAGCACAGCACTCTGGGAGGCCAAGGAAAGAGGATCACTTGGGCTCAGGAGTTTGAGACCAGCCTGAGTAAAGCCAAGCCCCATCTAAAAGTAGGAAAAGTATCAGGGTGTAGTGGTGGGTATGTCTAGTATAGGCTGCTCAAGAAGCTAATGCAAGAGGATCACATGAGCCCAGGAGTTGGAAGTTGCTTTGAGCTATGATGACCCCGCAGCACTCTAGCCTGGGCAGCAGGGAGAGACTCTGTCTCTAAATAAGTAAATAAATAAATACAAAGAGTTTCCATCCAGGGTCATGTTATCGGCATACACGCGAACCGAAGGAGACGTGTGCTGACTGGGTTTCCCGGTGGGATGCTGGGGACAGCACAGAGCTGGGGCAGAGATGAAGCTGGAGGCCGAGGAGCCTGTCCAGAGGGGACAGCCACCAGGTGGGCTTGTTTCCAGTCACCAGGGAGTCTCGTCTGCTGTCTCGGACCCCAGGGAGTTCCCAGCCCCCTCTGCAGGGGCAGTGGTAGAGGAGCATTAAGTAACAGGCCAAGGCGCCGGGAGCAGGAGGGGCCCTCCTCTCCCACACAGTCCAGAGCCTGTCCTGCCCTGCCCCCACTGACGCAGACTGCAGCTCTGCTGAGGGCTGTGGGCTTCCCTTGCAGTGTCCACAGGGGTCCAAAACACCCTCTGCTGTCTTTGGGTTTGCTGCCTTCTCTCATCACCAGGTCCTGCTCACTGAGCAGGCAGTTCCAGCTGCTCCTTGGAGTGTAAATCTACTGGTACTTAACCATTGTTACTACCTAGGAGCACAGATTTAACTGAGAGGTGTCCTACCACCTTTTCTTAAATTTATGGAGCTTTATACAAATATGTAAATTTTTAAAACTCAGTCCTGCCCTCACACTGCTTCTCTCTTGCAGGGCCCGCTGCTCCTTGCCTTTGAGGTGGACCCAAGGCAGCAGCCGCTGGAGCTGGCAGTGCAGGAGGTATCCAGTGTGGTCAGGTCAGCCGGGCAGAAGGTGAGCTGGGTCCTTCCCTGAAGGAAGATGTGAATTCAGTGCTAGGGCTGGGAGAGTTTATTTTGCTTCAGAACCTTTTACTGAAAATGTAGAACCCTTATACCAGTGGCTGAAAAAAAAAGTCCAGCCCATCAACTGACAAGTGGTTTGCCCATGCAATGGGATATTATTTGGCCTTAAAAAGGAAGGAAATTCTGACACAGGCTACAACATGGATGGACCTTGATTGCATTTTTTAGGTAATGTCCCCCTTACAATGGATGTACCTTGAAAACATTATGCTAAGTGCAAGAAACCACACACACAAAAACACAATGCGTGATTTCACTTGTATGCAATGTCCCAAATAGATAAATCAATAAAGAAAGAAAATAGATTAGTTTTGCCAAGGCTTGGGTGGGGAGAATCCTTGGGGAGAAACGGAGAGAGATTGCCAGTGGTGTAAGGTTTCTTGTTGGGGTGATGAAAATGCTCTAAAAATTATGGTGGTGATCATTGTGCAATTCTATGAATCGATTAAAAATCCCTGAATTGTAGCGGGGTGCGGTGGCTCACGCCTGTCATCCCAGCATTTTGGGAGTATCTCTTAGCTCAGGAATTTGAGACCAGCCTGAGCAAGAGGGAGACCCTGTATTTACTAAAAAAAAAAAAGAAAAAAACTAGTCAGGTATTATGGCAGGTTCCTATAGTCCTAGCTACTCAGGAAGCTGAGGCAAGAGGATGGCTGTAGCCCAGAAGTTTGAGGCTGTGAGCTATGAGCTATGGCAATCTACACAGGGTGACAGAGTAAGACTCAAAAACAAACAAAAACAAAAACAAACAAAACATTGAATGGTACAATTTAAACCGGTGACTTATATGCTGCGTAAATTGTATCTCAATGAAGCTGATGTATGTGTAACATGCTGTGTATATGAGTTATCTAGATATTACATGGACTTTATTTTCCTATTGCTAATAGTCCATAAGTTGAACTTACCAGACTGGATACTATAAATCATAAAGAAGTTTCTGTAATAAGTCCTAAGAAAGTTTCTTTTAAATAGAAGACTTATACTTGTATTGATTATGTTATTATATAGCTTCTTACCTTTGAGCTCTGTATTTTTTGCCTGTTAATAAAAATTATTTAGCATAAGTACAAAATCCAAAGACCTGCTCCAAATGGCGACATATGACACCCCGGCTGCCTGCTCACACACTGCTCTGTAGACCAGCGACGGAGCTACACTGTGCCACCAGCCCCCAAACGCCTGGGTATCCCTGTCACAGCTGGAGTATCCTTCATGCATTATAACTTTTAATCATTTTTATGTACACTCTTGCAACAGACTTTCTCTATATAGAGCGTGGTGATTTTGGACTCATCCAGGCTGATTTTTGTAGCTCTAGTCTCCATGTGCTCCACGTGCAGTTGGGATTCCAGAGGAGCCAGAACTTCCTTATTCATCGTCCATTGTTGGGCAACTAAGTTGTTTTCTCTTTTTCACAAGTATGAGTTGACTATCTCTTATCCAAGTTGTTTGGGATTAGGAGTGTTTCAGAATTCAGATATCTTTGGTTTTGGAATATTTATTTATATTATTTTTTACCAGCCAAACATTCCCAACCCCAAATCCTCCAGTGACTATTTCCTGTGGGTATCAGGTCAGCACCCAGAAACTTTCAGATTTTGGAGTGTTTTGAATTTGTAAGTTGGGAGTAGGGACGCCCCACCAGTACAGGTGCTGCTGCAGCAAGCGTGTGTGTGACTGTCTCCTGACGCTGCAGCGAGCACGTGGGTTTACCGTCTCCTGACGCTGCGGTGAGCCTCTGCATTTACTGTCTCCTGACGCTGCAGTGAGCGCCTGCATTTACTATTTCCTGATGCTCCTGACGCTGCAGTGAACGCCTGTTTTTAGTGTCTCCTGACACTGCATTGAGCGCCTGTGTTTACAGTCTCCCGACGCTCCTGAGGCTCCAGTGAGCACAAGCATTTACTGTCTCCCCGTAACACTGCAGCGAGCGCCTAGGTTTACTGTCTCCTGACACTGCAGTGAGCACATGCATTTACTGTCTCCCCGTAACACTGCAGTGAGCGCCTAGGTTTACTGTCTCCTGACACTGCAGCGAGCACATGCATTTACTGTCTCCTGACGCTGCAGTGAGCACATGCATTTACTGTCTCCCCGTAACACTGCAGTGAGCACCTGCGTTTACTCTCCTGACGCTGCAGTGAGCACCTGCGTTTACTGTCTCCTGACACTGCAGC